>JAOSBL010162067.1:0-11573 GCA_027568915.1 Erythroxylum roraimae | reverse complement strand
AATTCATATGCATTGATATCAAACAATCCATTCCTTAAATTATAACATCAATTAATAACCTAAACTCATCAAACACTAACAAATTGATTCGTCATCAAACTCAGTTCATTTTAAGCCTCAATTTAGTCCAAATACACCTATGTATAGTGCCTTATCCTTATATGATTCAACCAAAACACAAAGCACAATTCTTTCTCACTGCCAAGCATTTCCACGATCATAGGAAGGAAAATACAATTCCAACGATCGTGGGATGGGTGAAACGAAAGTTCACCTTCACTTTCCTTCCACTTTTCTTTCAAATTTTGACACCTTCAAGATAGTTCACCAATTATACCTTAAAGATGTTTCAATCCCTCGTAAATTCATCTCTAATTCAAATTCAAGTCATTCATTTGGTAGTTAACAAATTATGGTCTTTCAAGCATCAAAATCAAAACAGAATATAACCAATCCATTCATTAAATTCCTAACACACATTCAATACCAACACCACAACCAAAATAATCCCTACTCACTCATCATAAATGTTATTCTAATATATGTCAATAGGTCAATAATTCACTTTCTAGTTCAGCTCAATGTCTCCTCAACCATCAAGCTAACCTAGCCTTATAAGCAATGTTTACATCATTTTCTTCCTAATGTTCCTTTATGAATGAGTTGTCTTCTTTTAATCATAACTCTCTCTACAAAGATCCAAATGCCATGATTCTTGTGCCTCCTAAAACTAGACTTCCATTAGTCTTAATATATTTTAAAATTACAAAAACAGTATCTCTGTTTAAAATATAATCTCCATCCAAATTTTTTCCTGTTTCTGGTAAGAAACAGATTGCCAACCAATACTCAACCTTCAATAAATCATTATAAAGACATTTCCTAACCAAACCGTTTCATAAAAACATTAATAAGACATCAATAATCATTTTTCATGTTTTATACTTTCACTAATTTGGACTCTAAGGTCCTCATACATCAGGAAATAATACAAGGCTCGTGCACAGGGGTCTATCACAGGCAGTATTAAGGAAACAAGAATAACTTGAGCTCTAGTCACTACTTTGTCAAGACACTTTTACAAAAGTCAAGTTAAGACCTATATCTACAACTTTTATTCTTTCAGTTTCTTCAAATTCGTGCTCTAAGGATATGAAAGATAGATCGAAAAAGAAGGTGAAATTGAAACCAGAATTTCAACTTACCTTGATAACTTCTTTCCTTCTCCTCTTCTCTTCCCTTTTTTCTTTCCTTCTCTTCTCATTTTCATTTTCTCTCTCTTCTAACCTTATGTTCGACCTCCACTCTCACTTCTATTGCCTTTTTCATGCATTTTCTCTAGAAAAATCAAGAAGGTCAAACTAATCCATGTGTTATCATTCCATTGGTACATATTTTATCCTTCTATTGGTCCATATATCACTATTCTATTGGCCCATGTGTCACCCTTCTATGGGTATATATGTTATCCTTCTATTGTTCCATATATCACTATTCTATTGGTCCATGTGTCACTTACTTTAGGCTCTACATGTCACTCTTTTAAGCTTCCATATGTCACTACTTGTAAGACTACACATGTCACCAGTTATAAGGCTACATATGTTATCATTTGTAAAGCTACATATGTTACCATTCTAAAGCTCCACTGTCACAAGTCTAAAGTTCCATTTGTCACAAATTTAAAGGGACACTTATCCCTCATATACTCAAGCCACTTGTCATCCAATTGACTGACCCATTTATCACTTATTCCTAATGCCACATGTCACCATTTCATAGGCCTAATCAACCTAATTCCTATGTAACAATTTGTCTTGCTCTTTAACATTTTTTCTTAGATTGGATGCACATATCACCTCATCAATTACTCCATTGTAACAATAAATTTCCAATTCACTAATTATAATCCATCAATTCATGTTATTGGTAAATCAAAATGCAAAACATTAGGAATGCACATTCATACCACATTCATTTTCGTTCCATATCCCAGAATACGTCAATTGAGTGCATATATATCTTACAATGTTTTCTAAATCATGATTCATATGTGTATACGAATATTATGCATATGAATGAAATGCACCTCATAAATTCTCAAATGAAATAATTCATGTGACTCAATCTAACAGTTTAATCTCTTAACAGTTTTAGGAGGCAGGATATTACAACGTCATAGGGGTGACTTTGTTTATCACTCTCGTGAGGGTCGGTCATGGTGGTGACTTAGGTTTTCGATCCTTTAGCCTATAGATGGCACAAAATAAGTAGACAAATTAGAGGAAAGACATGTCAAAGGGGTGACTTTATTTGTCACCTCCGTGAGGGCTGGTCATGGTGGTGACAAGTTAAGTCACAACCGTGATTAACTTGTTTAGTCACCACCGTGACTAACTTGTTTAGTCACCAACCTTCTTATTTTTTCAATGCAAAATTCACAAAATAATCCAATTAACATGCATGCAATATTCACACAATTTTCACTTAATTCATCTCTCATTCGGATCAAAACACAAGAATTTGTAACCAAAATCATTATATGAAGGCAAGCAAAGTCAATAGAAATTAGACACAACAATTCCCCAACACTTAAACTATTCATGTCTTCAAGAAAAATAAAGAACACTAGAATATAAAAGAACAAACAGTTAAAACAATTTTCGCAAATAATAGTCAAAGATATCAACGATCATTTCAATAAACACAACCTGAGAACTTGAAACTCATAATATTCCATGAACAGACTACTCTCCATATGCTCAGCCAAAATCAATAAGTACACTTCAATTCAAAGAACCATCAATAAGTATGATAGACACTCACTCCACCCTCCATCCTCTTGAGCATTCAAAGGTAGGATATATTCACTCATAATTCATTTCATGTAAGGCATCTACCATAGGTTTGTTTACTAATCCAATCTGCACCACTCATATCAAACATAAACATCAATATGAAGGTCTTTAGTTTGGTTGCAATGGGGTTGGGCTAAGGGTAGGGAAAAGGAAAATCGTAGTTTAAAACCACAACATAAATTCAGCATTTAAAATAATACAAAACAATGAACCATAAACCACTCAAATTTTTTTTCTTATTTAACAAAATTAACACTCCCTATTTTTACGTCTCTCCTCTTCTTTTCATTTTTTGGTCATCTTTTCTTTCCTTTGTTTCTTTTCTTTTCTTTTTCTTTTTTATTTCTTTCTCTTTTCTTTTTTTAATTTATTTGTTTAAAAAAAGGAAATCAAAAGGAGAAAAATATAGAGGAGAGATAATTACTATAACCATTCTCTTTCCTAATGCAATAGCCAACTATATGCTAAAACGTCCTACACTTATTCAAGCAATTATTCCCTAAACCCAATCATACCCATTCAAAATTCTCAAATTGCCTTATGGTAGGTACAATGAAGAGGATAGATAATTAAGGTTAAGGCACACATTTTGGGTTTAAAGAAAGAAAAGGTTTCATATTAAGCTCAAAGGGGGTTTACTAAGGGTAACATTATGGTGACTTTTTATGCAAAAGGGGTAAATCCTAATTGCCTTTGTCATCTCAATGTGTGCGTAAGATTATGTGATCTTAACTAGTATTTGTAAGCAAGTTCTAGAGTTCCTTAATCATAAAATAACACTCTCAACAAAGAATACTTGAATTTGGTGTTTAATAGTTCAAAAAGTCTCAAAATCTTACCAAATGAAAAGTGTCATTCATCTATCACAATAAGCTAATGTCCTTTTAGTTGAAGTCTAAGTCAATTAGTCTAACCATGAAAGTTTACTCATTCACTCATATTATGCATTTCTAATCCCAATCGAGTTTATGTCATGACCATGCATCTCTAACTACTAAATGGGAAAACAAACACACAATACATAAATAATACATTTTTTAAAAAACTAATACTCCCCCCACACTTAAACATCACATTGTCCCTAATGTGATACAAAAAAAGTAGAAGAGGGATCTAAGACACAAAATAACACAAAAAAGGGAAAGCATTAAAACTAAAAGACGTTAAACTAACAAGCGGTAAAAATAATAAAAAGAACAAGGACAAAAATATGATACGAAAGTGTGAGCGGTGGCTGCGTTGATGTGGTGTGAAGCATGGTGTACTACATTGAGGAGTGGTGAGCAGCTGCGAGGAAGATAAATAGAAGAGATTGAAAAGTAGGCATGTGCTTATAAAGAAAACAAATTAAGTCGAGTTTCACTAAAAAGGAATAACAAACAACGAATTGAAAAGCAAATAGAAATCATATGAGTTGCCTACCATTTAGCACTTCTTTATTGTCTTTAGCTGGGTACCTCAACCGTCATGCTCAAGGTGGATCACTCAAGGTGATTGATTCCACAGTTTTCTTCTTTTCATTGGTATTTTTCTCCAAGAATTTCCTAACCTCTCCCTCAGTTGCATCGTATAACAATTGGCAGAATTCATCACTCTCTTACCTAAGTCTAGCTCCTTTTCTTCTTCTTCCTGTATGATAAAATCAAAATATGCAGCATTAATTTGATCAACACAAGAACAATCTTTAGAAACAGTAGTAGTAGCACTGGTTCAATATTAAAGATTGAAAATTCTACTATTTTTCCCAAAATAATCATGCTCAGTTTCTCGTTCTTCATATCAATTAAGAAATGGCAGTGTCTATAAAAGGCCTCCCTAGGAATATGGGGTGCTCCTTCCCTTACTTTTTAACCTCCCCATATCTAGGACAACACAGTTTACAGGAACAATCAATCCTCCAACCTTCACCAACACATCCTCCGTTATTCCTTTCGGATAATGGATTGACCTATCAACTAATTGCAAACACATGTTTGTAGGTTTTAATTGTCCTAGATCCAATTTCCCATAAATAGATTAAGGCATAAGGTTTATACTCGCCCTAAAGTCAAGTATACCCTTAACCTCATCACCATTACCTACTGATACTTGCACAAGAAAACTCCTTAGGTCTTTCAATTTAGGGGGTAATTGCTGTTGAAACACCGGTCTTACAATCTCTGAAACTATCATCTTCTCATTTGACTCAAACTTCTGTTTCTTAGTGCTTAGTTTCTTGAAGAACGTCATATAAACTTGAATGTTCCTGATCATGCCTAACAAAGGCAGATTAATATTAACTTTGGAAAACATGTTATATAGATCAAAAAATTTCTTATCTTGTTTCGAATCCTTAAGGTGGCTTGAATATGGGATCAGTGGTTTATAAGGATTAATCGCCTTATGCAGTCCTGGTTCTTCATTGAAATCAGTTGCATGCCCTAGTTTTTCACCTTTCTGAATGTGACTTGAAAAGTTGTCGTGCCCATCGCTTTCTTCATTCTGCTCACCTTTTTCGGTGGTGAGGCTCTCCTCCTCTTGATTACCTACACCAGACAGATTAGAAGGGATCTTAACATGATTATCAATCACCTTATCACTTCTCATAATAGTAATTGCTTTGGCTTGCTCGGGTTGACTGAGCAACTTCCCTTTTTAATTGTTGAGCATTTGAGCAGCGAGTTGCCTTACTTGGATCTCAATCCTCTTTATAGATGTCTCCAAAAAATCGAATCTCTTATTGTTCATTTATTGATTTTGATTTGTGACCCAAATAAACGCATTCAGACTTTCCTTTAAAGAAGGCTTGCTTGGTAGGTGTTGAAGTGAGAATTGCCTTTGATAATAATTTGGCCTCTGAAAATTTTGGTATTGTGGTTAGGGTTGTACTGGTGGATTGTTAGTCTTCTATGAAAAATTAGGGTGGTTTCTCCAACTAGGGTTGTAGGTGTTTGAGTACGGATCATTTCGCTCCCCTGGTTGAAAACTGTTGAGTGAGTTCACTTATTCTTTCCCATCTGCAAAAGGCTCACAAGAATACAAACCAATGTTAGCTCCATGACCACAAGTTCCATATATACTATATACCTCTTAATTTGGAACATTTTGGGATAGTCTTGTAGTTAGCATCTTTACATGCCCTATTAACTCAGCTAACTGCACAGCCAGTTCTTGATTCGAGCTCACTTCATGAACTCCAGTTTTTCTTCCCCTTATGTTGTTTTGTTGAGAATTGGCCCCTAACAATTTGAAAATTTCATACATTTCTTTTGCTGTCTTCTCTCCTATAGTTACTCTTACTACATTGTCCACTGTGTACTGACACTGTTGTGTTAATCCATTATAGACGAATTGGTTCTATATGTGAAATGGAAAATGATGGTGTGGACACTGTGTGAGCAAGAGTTTGAAGCATTCCCACGCCTCATCGAATGACTCTCCCTCCATCTAAGTGAAGGTTGTTATCTTTGTCTATAACTCATAAGTCTTTTGATGGGAATAGAACTTTCTCATGAATTTATTGTACACCTCCTCCCATGTAGTGAATGAACCAGGTGGAAAGGTCATCAGCCATGCCTTGGCCCAATCCTTCAATGTGTATGGAAAGCACCTCATCTTGAGTTAATCTTCATTTAGGCCATCCAACGACAATATCTGGATAGTGGTATAGAATTATTGAATGATGACAACATATTGTAGTGAATGCCCTTCAATTCATATTTTCTGGTTGCCTCCCCTAAACATATGCATGAAGTTGCAGTACCAATCACTGGTCTATCATACTCCTTCATTACTAGCTACGTTTCACCCATATCTTGATCTTTAGGCTTGGGTTCCTTGAGATTATCTTCAAAGTCCCTTTGAGGTCCTTTTATCTGATGAACATTATCAATAAAGCAAGTTTTCTTTCCTGAGACCTCCTTCCTCGCATATACCAAATAAAAACAATAGTGAATTAATAAGAAAATTATTGCAACAACTCAACGAAATAACACGATAAAAATGTATGCATGAATAGACTAAAAAAATGATAAAATAATCAAAATTAAAGTAAGTGCAAACAGTAAAAACCTCCCCGATGCAAACACTAAACACCTCCCTGGCAACGACACCAAAAACTTGTTATGCCTAAAATAAGTTCTAAAATTACCTAGGCTATCCTACTCGTAAGTATACAAGGTAGTTGTAGTTTATTACCCAGGGTCATCTCCCACGAAGGTGAAATTGGTTCACTTAAATTAATCTTGAACAAAAATAAAAATATATGTAATCCTAAACATTCTATCCCAATTTGTTGAGTGAAGGCTTTAAAGAAAATCACAAAATTAAACTGAAATTAAAATGATTCAACCAGAAGCAAAAATTAATAGATTAATCGAAGTGGGAAAATCTTGAGAATTAATTTCACTATGCACGACTAAAGGGAAATGATTGGATAATTGTCTTACTAAAATTAACAGTTGGGTTCTAAGATCAACTCAAATAATAAAGTAAGTCTAACTTTTGTATTCAACAAGTTTTCATCTGAATTAATTAAAGAAACTCAACTACTAATTAAGTTAATATATTTCTAATTCTCATCCTAAGCTTCTGTAGTTCCTTGTTCCATATTAAACTTCTTCTCTCGATCCTTTGTTCAATACCAAAATGATGCAAAGTTTGGTCATGCTATTACATCCATTCAGTTCAGAAAATATAGAAAATATAAGACAACAACACAGTCCCTCAATCATGCATATTTGACTAAAATAACTACATTAATCTTTAAGACAAAGAGATCAGCCCATCATGGAAATAACAAGATTCATCATCTTCATATACTTCAATCCCATCTTTATTAGTATAAGAGAAGCATTAAAACAACAAACCAAGTAAATAACTAAATGAACTATCAAAAGCTACAGAGTAAGAGTAGGTTAAGCTAAAGAATAATAAGTCTAGTAAAATAACCAAAAAAAAAAACAATGCAACAAATGAAGAACAAAATAAGAAAACAAGGATTGGATGAGGGAGTTGCGGTGATCTCCTGCTCCTCTGAAGCTTCCCACAAGAGCTCTCGCCTTCTACTTCTGCTTAGTTCTCACCCAAATGACCAAAGGCTCACAGTGCTTTCACCTTGTTGTTGTTCTTCTTCTTTTTCTCTTCTCAGACCCACTCTGTTTCTCTACCTCTCTTCTCCACCTTGTTTCTCCCTACCTATTTTGTGTCCTTGAATGGGTGTATTTGTGTCAAGAATGTGTATGGAAATGATAGAATGACGGAATGTGTAGAGTGTTTGTGGTCCTCCTCTCTTCTTTCTATTTGTATTCTTATTTTAGGTCTAGGTTTTCGAGCCTTCAACCTGCAGATGCCATGTAATAAGTAGACTAATTAGAGGAAAGACATGTCATGGGGGTGACTTTATTTTTCATCCCTGTGAGGGCTAGTCACGGTGGTGACAAGTTAAGTCACCACCATGATTAACCTGTTTAGTCACTACCTTTCATTATTTTTTTTCTTTTCATGCAAAATTCACAAAATAATCCAATTAAAATGCAAGAAAAATTCACACCATTTTCACTCAATTCATCTCTCATTCGGATCAAAACACAAGAATTTATAACCAAAATCAAGATATGAAGGCAAGCAAAGTCAAAAGAAATTAGACACAATAACTTCCATAAATTCATTCATACCACAATTTATCATGTTCATATTTACTATTTTCTTTTCAAGTTTGATGAGGTTCTGTATGTAGCACCCCACTCTCATAGGGCATATCCCCGAATGTACTGATGGTATTCGAGCACTTACTCCATAAGGGTGGCATGCTAGAATAGTCAACAATCGAACTCAATACAAAATGTTTTTCTAAATACTGCACACTTATGTGGAAAATCCACAATCAATTTTGACCTGTTTTATTCATAAACATTTTCAAACACAATGTTACAACCATTACACAACTCATCATAATTTCACTAGTCTCTTGGGCCCATTTTAGATACAAAACCTTTTAGTCATAATGTCATTACATTACAAAATCATTCATATACATATTGTACAGTATTTGTGAATACACATTTTGATACAAAAAAATGAAATTCATATGCAGGCGCGAATTGATCCCGACCTCTATCTTTTACTTGAATGCAGTGGCTAGAATCCAATTTGTCTAAATGGAGATCTTCTCTAAGCCTGAAAAATGATGTTGTAATTTTGGGGTGAGTTTTGTGAACTCAGTGAGTGAACCATCCTCGACGACTCACTCAAACTCATAACACATTAATACATACAATCACATATTTCACATCATTTCATTTATCATCATGTAGCATCACAAAACTCTTTTGTTCACAATTTTCACATTTCACATTAAAAGCAGTCAAACAATTCGTTTCAATCAATCAAATCATAAATATCACTTATATATGTAATCCACATGAGACTCACTTTCAGTTGTTATTGTTGTAACTGAGTGCCTATAACTGTCCCGTATCCATTGTAGATACCAAGCTCATTGATAACTATCCTGTATCTGTTGGGGATATCGGGCTCATTATACATAGTGAGCCTTTGGCTCTTAATCACTTTTTGAGCTTTAAGCTAGTGGCTACTCTGGTCACAACAGCCTTTATGTTATCATACATTCATGTAATGAAATTCATCAATCACATAAGGTCAATCAGTCACTTTATTTCACTTTACACTTGTCATCGAACCTTGATTCGGCATTCAACATTTAAGTTGAAAATCACTTATTTTATTCACATGCATATTCACATTTTTCTTCGGAACTTGGTCCAGCATTCAACAATCAAGTTGAGTATCACATAGTCAGTCCAATTCACATTCAATGAGCACTTCCAATATTATTCATGTATCAAATGCCTCTAACATTCAATGTCTGGAATCAATACAATCACATTTACATAATCATTCAACGCAAAATTTTAAACAGAATAATCATTTAAAGTAAGTTCATCTAGGTCGACTCACATTACGCTCCAGATTAGCATTAGCTTCCATGATCTGGAAATGTCTGGATGCAGACGTTCTATCTTGTATCATCATTATACAAAACACATGTTGCACACACATTATTAATTGCACATTATGAATACTCAATCACGTACATATATATATGTGTTGTGTATAATGCATGCTCAATGACAATCCTGGGTATATTATCTAAATTCACATCTTATGCTCATTCTCATTTCATAATTCATACATGCCTAATATCATAACTCAATTTCTCACCATTCCTTTTCTAACATTATATTCTCTCATAATACCTAATTCTTATTCACATTTAATCACTTCATACATATTACTCAACTCTTTTGAATCATAACTACAATCATATGAACATCTTCATTCACATTATACTCATGCCTTTGGTACTTTGATATCATCAATTCATTCACTAAGTTATAACCCCAATTATCACTTCATACATATCATACATTAGTCATTTAATCAAAGCATCATTCTAGGTTCAATTCAAGCTCCATTGAAGCCTTAATTAAGACCAAATGATCAGTGAATGTCTGTTAGGTGGACATCCATGTCCGTTAAGCGGACCTTCACGGGTCACTTATAGAAATGTGAAAATTTGACCCTCTAAACAGCAAAATATCTTCTCAGGATCTTCATAGAAGTTGTAGAAATCGAAGTCTTCTTCAAAACCATACTTAAATGACCTCAATCCAAGTTCTACAGAAAAAGTTATGCCTCTTTCCCTAACACGTATTCAATTGCATTCTTATTTCCAGATTTCTAACTCTTTACTTACTACATTCACTATCTTATGCTTGGTCTATCATTTATAATTTCATTTCTCATCATTTCCCCATTATTCTAACTCCAATTCATCTCAATATCATTCGTAAACAATTTATAGTACATGATTGATTATGAAGACTAAAAATAGAGCACATACATACATATACATTCATCATCAAGTTTCTGCACATATTTAACTTCATTTCCACTTTCATTTCACTTCTAACTATCACCTTAATTCATCTCATTTCAAGAGCATAACTCAACATCTTGGTTAACATAACCTTCACTTTCATTATACCTTTAATTCACAACTCATAACATCTACATAACAACTCACCACTCATGGTTTTCGTATTCTCAAAATAGAACACAATCAATTCCACAAAACAGTTCATATTTCACCAAAATTTCTAATCCAGTACTTATAGACTCCAACTCAAATTTTAAGACACATAATCCATAATTCACATTATAATCGAATTAATACAATCATTTATACTCGAAAAAGTCAAATGAGTGCATAAACAATTGCAATGTGTGCAATAATCAAATTCACATGTGTATGCTAACATTATGCATAAGCATGAAATGCATTTTTCTAATCTCTCATTGCTATTTTCTCAATTACAGAAATCTAGGGTTCTACCCCTTGGTAGGGGAACGGGATGTTACAATGTATGTCAACTTATGATTTCTGGCAAGATGCTTATGAGGTTCTTCTAGCTCCTATGTGTAGCGCCTCCTTATCGTAGGGTACACACCGGGACACCCGCAGGTCATTTCGGTACATATCCTACGACAAGGGTGAGCTACGTTTGATCACTACGTTAACTTCATATGGCATCATAACATTATTCATCTATAAAGCATCAATGGAAAAACCAGAATATTTTTTTTTGAAATCAACTCTTCCTCATTTCATTTCATCAAGATCAAAAGTTTACACGTCTATCGTCCTGTACTGTC
>JAOSBL010162036.1:0-11575 GCA_027568915.1 Erythroxylum roraimae | reverse complement strand
ATGACTTTACGATTAATAATTTTGATGAAAAACAAAAAGCAGACGAATGAAAAGCAGACGGAAGCCAAGTAGAAAAAGCAGACAGAAGCAAAAGCAGACGGAAGCGAAAAGCAGACGGAAGCAAAAGCAAACGGAAGCGAAAAGCGGACAGAACCAAAAGCAGGCGAAAGCTATTTAAAAAGCAGACGGAAGCAAAAGCAGACGGAAGCGAAAAGCAGACGGAAGCTAAGTAGAAAAGCAGACGGAAGCAAAAGCAGACGAAAGCTATTTGAAAAGCAGACGGAAGCAAAAGCAGATGGAAGCCAAGTAGAAAAGCAGACGGAAGCTATTTAAAAAGCAGACGGACGCATCAGTCTGAGTTAGTTACATAACTCAACTGAATAACCGTTTCTTTAAAGAATCAAGAAGCAGTTATCAAGAAGCAGTTGTAGACGAGAACTATAAATAAGAGTCGAAGTCGAAGATTGCGAGAAGAATTGAAAATCATTACAAGAGCTTAGCAATTATTGCGAGAAATTTCTGTGCAAAAAATTTAGAGCTATTTCTTTACTGTAACAAAGCTTGAAACACTTTTTAGTTTGAAAGTGATACAGATAGCCTAAAGAGGCTAAGTGTGAAAGAATACTGATTGTAAAGAGACCTGAAGAGGCTCAGAGAAAAAGAATACTTGTAAAGTTTTGAGAGATAGTGAAATCTTAGAAAGTCATCTGAGGACTGGACGTAGCCCACGAATTGGGGTGAACCAGTATAAAAATTACTGTGTCAAATCTCTCAACTCTCTCTCTCTCTTTTAATCGTGATTTTCAACATTACTGTTTTACGCAAGTTTTAGAAAAAATTTTATAAACGTGATTTACAGTAGTTCTTTTGAAACAAACAAGTTTTGGTTTCAAGTGAAAGAATTTTTCAAAAAGAGGTTTAACGAAAAGTTTACCACAATTCAACCCCCCTTCTTATGCATCTATATATCATTATTGAGTATTGTATTAACGTGTGATTCACTTCACCTGAGACAGAGGAGATGGATTGAGTTACTGAAGGATTATGACTGCACGATTGAGTACCACCTAGGGAAAGCTAATGTGGTGGCTGATGCTTTGAGCAACAAGTCTAATACTAGTGCAGCTCAGATTCAGTTATTGAGGTTACCCAACTTGATTCATTTGAGAGCTCTGAATGTGGAGTTGAATCTGGAGCAAGAAGAGGCACTGATTGCTACTTTGAATTTGAGACCAATGCTACATGATAGAATTAGAAAAGTCCAAAAGAACGATCCTGATATGGTAAAGCTTATAGAGAAAGTGAAGGTGAATCTAGATTCTGAGTTTGAATTGAGAGATGAGACATTATGGTCGAAACAGAGATTATGTGTACCGAATGTGGAGAATCTGAGAAAGGAGATCCTTGAGGATGCTCATATGGCTGCCTATGCTATGCATCCTGGTACTACCAAGATGTATAACATGCTGAAGCAGCATTTCTGGTGGCGCAGAATGAAGAAGCAAGTGGCGGAGTATGTATCTAAGTGTATGACATGCCAACAAGTTAAGGGTGAGCACCAGGCTCCATTAGGGAAGCTACATTCGTTGCCTATTCCAGAGTGGAAATGAGAACGAATCACTATGGACTTCATTATGGGATTGCCTAAGGCTCCGAGGCTAAATGATACAATATGGGTCATAGTAGACCGGTTGACTAAGTCAGCCCACTTCTTACCAGTGAGAGAGAATAACTCACTAGATCAATTAGCTTGAAGATATGTGAATGAGGTGGTGAGACTGCACAGGGTTCTAGTGTCCATTGTATCGGGTAGGGATCCCAGATATACTTTGAGATTTTGGAGGAGCTTGCAGTCTGTTATGGGTACAAAGTTGAACTTCAGTATAGCATTTCATCCTCAAACAGATGGATAGAGTGAGAGGACAATCAAGACTGTTGAGGATATGCTTAGAGCTTGTATATTGGAGTTTTAAGGAGCTTGGGATTAGTACATAGCTTTGATTGAGTTTGCCTATAACAACCATTACCACAGTAGTATCAGAATGGCACCATACGAAGCACTGTATGGTAGAAAATGTCGGTCGCCATTATATTGGGATAAAGACGGCTTGAGAATGGTCGAAGGCCCAGAGTTGATACAAGATATAGTAGATAGGTGAAGTTGATCCGAAGCCGAATTAAATTAGCTCAGAGTAGACAGAAGTGTTATGTGGATCAATACCGACATGATATGGAGTACAATGTGGGAGACAGAGTATTCCTGAGAGTGTCATCATGGAGAGGAGTATTGAGATTCGGTAAGAAGGGCAAGTTGAGCCCTAAGTACATTGGTCCTTATGAAATCATTGAGAGGATAGGACCTTTGGCATATAAGTTGGCTTTACCGAATGAGATGTCTCCATTGCATAATGTATTTTATGTGAGTATACTCCGAAGATACCGATTGGATCCAACACATGTGATACCGGCTTAGGGGATAGAAGTTGCTAGTAACTTAAGCTATATTAAGGAGCCAATCAAGATAGTGGGATCTCAGATCAAGCAGTTGAGAAACTGAGTCATTCCATTAGTGAAAGTCCTTTGGAGGAATCACTCAACTGAGGAAGCCACTTGGGAAACAAAGGAGCATATGAGGAGACAATATCCCCACTTGTTCGAACAATCAGGTAAGAATTTCGAGGATGAAATTTCTTTTAAGGAGGGGAGAGTTGTAACATCACAATACTTACCGGGAGGATTAAAATAGTAAATATGAAAGAGTACTGGGAGATTAGAAATGCATTGCATGCTTATGCCTTATATGATATACGCATATACGTGAATAGTAAATTTTTGCACATGAAAATAATTGTACATGCATTTATGGATAATTCTGGGTATAATTGAATTGCGATGTGATACTATTGAGAATTTATGAAATTGTTGTATCGAAAATTTAATTGGTGAGTTTATTTGTTAGTTTTGAATTCTGGTAAATTTTAGGAATAATTCCCGAAATTGTTGAAAATTACTCGACTGGGAAAAATGCCAATGGGCAAGTAAATTGATATATGGAAAATAGAGATAGGAAACAAAATGATATTGGAGAATTGTTAAAAAAAATGACCTTGAAAATTTCAGGAATGACTTAGAAATTGAGTGAAGATGATATTGAAACTTTTAGAGACGTATGGAGTAAAGTTGAATTGTGCTAAATCGTCTAAGATATGAACCTTTAAAATCTTCTAGAGTCTGTTATTAGTTGAGTCCTGTAACTAACTCCAACTAACGGACGTTCTGGTACATTCTTCAATTACATCGTCTACTTCATCTGCGTCTTGCGTAGATGCGTGTACTTCGTCTACGTCTTGCTTGGATGCGTGTACTTTGTCTGTCTTACTTAGACGTGTGTACTTCGTCTGCGTCTTACTTTGACGCATGCACTTCATCTATCTTTCTTAGACACGTGTACTTCATCTGCTTCTTGCTTGGACGCGTGTACTTCATCTGTCTTGCTTAGATGCGTGTACTTCATTTGCTTCTTGCTTAGACGCGTGTACTTCGTCTTCGTCTTGCATGCACACGTGTACTTTGTCTGTCTTACTTAGACGCGTGTACTTCGTCTGTGTCTTGCTTGGACACGTGTACTTCGTCTGTCTTGTTTAGATGCGTGTACTTCGTCTTCTTCTTGCTTAGATGCGTCTACTCCATCTGATCCGTTTAAGACTTGATCACTTCGTCTCATCCGTCTGAGACTTGATCTGTCTGATCCATCTGTGACTTAAGCACTTCGTCTAATCCATCTCAGACTTAATCACTTTGTCTGATCATCTCAGACTTGATCACTTCGTTTGATCATCTTAGACTTAATCACTTTGTTTGATTCATTTTTGACATGTCATTCAGCTTTTACTTAAGTATCGTCTTGATTTGATGAATTGTGCCACATATATTTATCTGCAAACTTAATAAATTCATCAAAATAGTTCCCACACTTCTATTATTATTATTATTTGATTTCATCAAAATCAATAGAAGAAGTGAAGTCTTCTTGACTTAACAGATCCATTTCACGTTTCTTTATATACTTGAAAGACTAAGTTACTTTTAGACTTAGCTTTTGTTCAATACTATCTTCTGCAAGCTTTTTCCTTCATGGACTTTTGATTCACCGAAATCTTCCCTAGAGTTATATCTTGCTTTCATCTACCTTTCGCTATTCCAACTTCGTCATCTCTTCCTTTTGCCTTAAGAATAACCTAACCTAAACCACCGTCAAGATGATGTACGAGGGTGCATGAGAGTTAGGGTTTCTTGGAGTTTTTGAAGATTTTAGAGTTTTATCAAGTGAGTATCTTGTTAATCCTTTAGAGTTGTTATTTTATGAAACAAAAAATGGTGATTTATTGTCCTGTTATGAATAAGAGAAAATAGACATTTTTCATGTTCACTGTGAGTAAAAGATGAAAATGTGGTTCTATGGATTTTTGGTTTTGATGATAAAAATGTTATAAGATAGCGTAGAGATGATTTTGAGTTAGAAAGAACCACAAAAATATGCATGAAAGAGTACATAGATATGGAAAGTTGATGGAGAAATATATGCTCTATTTTTCTTTTCACAGCGTATGTATGTATATACATGGGTTTTGAGATTTTTAGAGATGACCAAAAGAATGAAATCAGAGTTGAGGAATAGTTGTAAGATGATGGCCTAAGATGAGAAAGATTGTTTAGAGGATAGTTAGAGGAAGAAATTTAAGAGAGTATGACCAAATTACTTCATTTTCATTATCTAAATGATCCTAAACAGTAGATCTGAAAGTCAGTTTTTGGGAAAAATCTGAAGGTGATTCAATGAGTTATGAATTGTGATTTTAATGATTCTATTGAGGTATAAACCTAAGTATAAATTATACTTAGGTGAGTCTTGATATGGGGTTGATTTTGTGATGAAACTAATGGATAAATACCCGGGATTGTCATGAACATGCATTGTGCATATTTCATATACATAAATGTACATTTTTAAACACTTACAATTGTGCCAAATTTTGATATGTGTATATTTTGGACAATGAAGGCCCGATGATTGTGATATATAAATGAGATATTAAAGTGCTACTTGAATGTGAAAGCGACGAACTAAATGTTTCATGACATGATTGATTATAAGAGATGCATTCCATATATGAATGCATGATCAGATAATGAGAGTTGTGACATAAGTAGCCATTGAAAATGAGCTTAAAGCTCCAAATGTGATTAAGAGCTAAAGGCTCACTATGTGAAATGAGCCCTGTATCCCCAACGGATAAGGGACAGTATGAATGAGCCCGATATCCACAATGGATACGGGACAGTTTAGGCACTCGGTTACAATAACAAAAAATTGAAAAGAGTCACATGAGCATTTCATATGCATTTTGATAAGTAAGTTTGATTGATTGAAATGCAAAATTTGCCTATTCTTAAGTGAGAATATGATATGTGATCATTTATGCAAAGTTGTGAACTATATGTTATATGTATGACATGTTGCATGAATTGAGTGAACCATCGATGATGGTTACCTTATTGAGTTCGCAAAACTCACCAAAATTGCAACGTTGACTTTTCAGGACCGAGAGACGATATTAGCTACTGAGGGACGCTACAAGCAGTGTAGACTTGTACTTTTGGGAAAGAGAAGAATTGGCTCAAAGGTCGGTTAGCTGGGTTTGGAAAGATTAAATAGATTTTTGTGTATTTCCTCTTTCATGTAGCATTTTTTTTTGTATTAGGCCATGATGTTGTATAAGTATGAATGTTGAAAGATACATTGTAGACATTCGTTTTTTATGAAATGAAATGAGGAAATTTGGTTTTAAAATATTGTGACTTTCCTTATGATGTTTTATAAGAGAATAAAGATAAATGATGCTATGCTAAGTGAATGTTGTGATTGAAGGTAGTGCACCATTATTGTAGGTTATGTACTGGAATGTCCTTAGGACGTCTTGGTATATACCCTAGGGTATCGGGGCACTACTGTAGGTATGAACTTGATTCTATAAAGTTACCTGAATCTTACTGGAGGCTATTGCCTTCTGATATGCAAGTACCTGATGTAGAGTTGAAACCACTACCTGACCACTTGAAGTATATGTATTTGGGAGACAATCAGACTTTTCCAGTTATTATTTCTGTAGTTTTGATTTTTGATTAGGAAGCTAAACTGATTTGTATATTAAGAGAGAACAAGAAGGTCATTGGATAGACAATTGCAGATATTCGAGAAATTAGCCTTTTTATATGCTGCATCACATTTTTCTTGAGGAGGATGCCAAGTTCACTAAACAAGCATAACATAGGTTAACACAGTGGTGACTAATTAGGATGGTGAGTTAGGTTCCACCTATGTGCATTGATTATAGAAAATAGAATACTGTAACTTGTAAAGACCAGTTTTCCTTTCCATTTATTGATCACATGCTTGAGAGACTTATTGGATATAAATATTACTATTTTTAAGATGGATTCTTAGGTTTTCTTCAGATCCTTATTGTACCAAAAGACTAAGAAAAGAAAACATTCACATGCCTGTATGTTACATTTGCTTACTGAAGGATGTCGTTTGGTTTGTGCAATGCACCCGCTACTTTTCAAAGGTGCATAGTGAGTATTTTCTCTTAGTTTGTTGAGCAGATTTCAAAGGTATTTGTGGAGGCCAAAATATAATTCGGCCTAGACTTGGCTTATGGGGCGGCCTGTGGCCTATGGGCAAGCCAGAATCAACCAGCTCGTAGGTTGGCCCAGGTAGGCCACGAGCAACCCTTCGGGCCTGAGAGGGCCTGAAATTTTTATAAAATTTAAAATTTTTTATATGTTTAATTTAAGAGAATTTGAAAATTTTAGTTATATTTTTTTGAATTCTTAAATTATAAATTATAGCATAACCATTTACAATAAAGTGTAAGATGGATTTACCTATAAATTATACAAAATATTTATATAAAATAAATGATATAAAATACGAATCAATATATATTTATTAAAAATATATAGCTATAATAATGTTGTTATAATTATTCCCTACAAATAAGTGAATTTAATTTCAATTTTTTGATTTTATTATAACAATTAATTATAATGTAAATAAAAAAGTTAATATCTAAGTACAATTTATTTCAAATATTATTTTTACGTGTTTAAAAAATTATTATAATTCTTTTTAATATTATTTTTATAAAAATATGTATATTAAGTTTATAATATAATATTTTCAAACTTTTAATGTTTTTATAAATTATGTACGGAACTCTTAATTGATGTTGTTTATTGTTGTAAATTATATACATTAAATATTAATTATACATGTAACTTTTAGTTTTTGTTGATTTTTTCCATAAATATTATTGTCTTTTCATATTATATCTATTATTAATTAATCATTGTAAAATTTTATATTTTTATTACACAAATTAAAAGAAATTAAATCATGATTACTCTTAACGCATTTAAACTCTTAGTATATTATATTAAAAATATCTACTATTTTATTAAAACTATAATACATTTTATAAATACTTTTGATATGTTTTTTAAATTATTAATTTGATTAAAACTTACTATAATTGTTTATATATTCTTAAAAAGTGAATTTGTAAGATATTATCGAGTTGAATGAGCTGATAAAGTTCTCTCATTCAACTCGTAAAAGTTCTATGTCAAGGCACCTAATGGTAGTTAGTGTTTTGTTAGTATTGTGCAAAAGATATGAGGCTGTTGTTGTCAACTTGTCTCTTATTAGAGCATATCTGTCTCTAACAAATACACACTCTCATACAAACATTCTAATAAATTAAATAAACTTTAATAAAGAAAATTTATTAAAAAATGCTATATGTCATATTATATACTTTAGAAAATTTACTAAGGAATAAGGACTCTAACAAATCTAAATTAATGTATAATTAAAAATAAAATTATAAGCAATAAAAGATTAAAAATTAAGTAATTAACTTAATTAATTGAAGTTACATTGACATTATATTGTTAAAAAATTACAAAGTTGAATTAATTAATTTGAATTTAATAATAACCTTCAATTGAAACACGTGATTATATAAATAATTAATTTACCTTCCATTGAAACATATGATTACATAAATAAATACTTGATTAGGAATTTAATTTGTAGAAACATTCATTAAGTTAATTATAGTTTGCAATTTCAATTCAATTAATTACGAATTTTAAATTTACTTAAATAATTTATTAATTATGATAAGAGAGAATTGATAAAACCAAATTCATTAGCTATAGAAATTTGTGATGTACACGAACAATTATCCTAATTATTTTACAAGAAATAATACAATTTACAAAATTAAGATAATATCATGCCAGACAAACGAAGTGTGGAAATTGGATACTAGAGGGTGGAGACTGAGAGAGCAGCTAAGTGTACTTGTTGCTACAGTGTCAGTTTAGATCAAATCATCTATATGTATAAACAATATATTTAGTAATGTAATATTAAAATAAAAAGAATATTTAGTAATGTAATATTAAAATTAGAAGAATATTAAATATACCTTAATCATCATATATTTGAAGAAAATAACGTATAATTGATTGATTAATTTCACTAGTCACCTTCGCATTAATACCTGTGGTTGTAGGAAAATTAAAAACACAATATTAGGTAAGATAATATAAAAATAGATAAAATTAATATATTAAAAATAAAAGAATTTACCATTAATATCTTCATTATTTAACCAACTTTGAGCACACATAAAGGCTTCCATAATGCATTGATGAAGTCGAGAATGATAAGGAGTAATAATCCGACCACTAGTACTAAATGCAGACTCTGAAGCAACAGTGGATGATGAAATAGCTAACAAGTCTCATGTGATGACTTACACGATTGGATAATTATTTCCAGACTTCTACCACCATAACAATGTATCGAAGTGCTCACCTTCAATTTTAGGGACACAATCTTTGGAAAAATATTTATCTAACTCCTTCATATTATAAGAATTCTTAGCTCTTTTCTCTTTCAAAAAATGTGAAAGAGAATCTGTCAATACTGGTTAGAAGATGAGTTCGAGCCTGAAACTGCAGTTGGAGTTAAACTAATTGCATTACTAAGATCCTGATCATGAGTTTATTACATTCTGACTTGATAACCATTAAACAATTGATACATAAATGTTTCATGGTATGTACATGCTCTTGAGCTTCCCACCATGTAATGCATTATAAATATATTCAACCTCGTCCATCTTATAACCCAAGTCCAATATATATAACATTGCAATAATATCTCCAACCTTAGACCAATAAAAATTCTACTTCTCTGGCATCCGCTCTGCTATAGTCTGAATAACTTCATTGGAGTCAAACATCCGTAATGATAAAACATGCTTTATGTTGGACATAGTGCTAAAGATAATGTGCGAAGTTGGATATTTCGTTCCTGAGAACAATTCAGTCACAATATAGAATAATTTCAACTTCATACAAAGATCTTTAGCTAAGTGCCATTGATCTTCTGTTGGCACGCATGTATACTGAGAATCCCTTTCGGCTAGTCTAATAAACACCTTAGTATATGGGATTATCGACTCCAACATCTTAAAGGTTGAGTTCCATCTTGTTGGAAAATCTAAAACCAACTTCTTTGAACTCGGAATGCATAAAATTTGTGCACCATCTTCAAAAGTTTCAACTCTTTTAAAAGTTGCACTCTAATATAGAACATTATTCCGAATAAAATCTATTGCTTCCTTTATCGTCTTTAACCTATCCTTCATAATCAAGTTAAGAATATGCGCAAAACAATGCATAAATAACTTACTAATAAGCTTCCAACACGCATCTTACCCTTTAACTTCTTAATTATAACATCATTTGTGCTACAGTTGTTGACTGTGATAGTGGATACTTTGTTATCGATGTTCAAATTCATCAAATAGTCTTTCAACACGTTTTCCAATTTTTCAGATGTATATGGTGCCGGCACATAAATGAACCTATCATGTACAAATATTACCAACATTAATCATAAATTCATAAAATGATGAAAAAAAGTAAATGATAAAAATATTAAAGAATATCCCTTCTTTTGGTTATCAGTTGTCTAGATGTCCATTGTTATGGCAATTCGTCCTTCAACACTTGATAATGCTCTTAATGTCTCTCTCTTCTTGTTCTCATAAATTTTGAAAATATCCTTCCTCAATATATTCCGACTTCGAACCTTGAAAGTCGGTTGGAGTAAATTAAGAATTATCTTTAATCTTTTGCTTTCAACCATAGACAATGGTTGTTCATCTCTAATAATCATATTAGCCATCAAAATCCTTGATATGTTGTTGTCAAAAGTTGTTACGGTCAATTCATTCTTCCCTTTCATAAGGTTAGGGGTCAAAAATGTTTGACCTCCTAAAACCATCTTCCTTCTAGTATGCGATTCTGTATGTCCCCTTAAATGAGATGATCCACCTTTCTAACCGCTCGAATATAACTTTTGACAATACTTGCACTTTACTTTTTCAATTATGTCGGTCGATATAGTTTTGTTAAATTGATTCCAAAGTCCACTTTTATGTTGAGTAACTTGAGTTCTAGTTGAACTTCTATCCTCACTTGGTTCCGGAATAGAAGTTTCCACTTTTATCTCCGGTACTAGATTAGAACCCTCAACCGAAGGAATATGCTCGTCCATTTGACAAAAGCATATAAATACTTAAGGTTAGAAATAATCAACATATAATAAAGGTTCGTTAATTTAAATTACTTTGATTTACCAAGATTTGTTAAACTTCTGAGTTTCGAAAGTAGTGAATATTTAAAGTATTTTGATTGTCAATTCATATTTATCAGGATGTTAGTGACCTTTTCATCTACTTGCTTATCTTCCATGTTGTATTTATATATGATATATAGCTAATGCTTTACCCTGATTTGCTTGTGACTTAGATTTCAAATAGCCTTTTAAAGAGTTTACATCAATTAAAAAGAGGAGGGAAATTTTAAAAAAAGAAGATAACTATGTCTAAAAGAGTGGAGATACTCAAGTTGACGTCGTCCTCTCAATCAAATTATAAGTAATATGCCTTATGTTGTAATAGCTTGACTTTATTTAAAAACTTCGCTAAAAGTAAAAAAAAAAAGAGTATTAGCTATGCAAGAGAAAATAAATCAAGTTAAATGAAATAAAGTGTAGGTAATAATACCAAGATTGGAAAGAAGCCTAAGTGTTAGTTCTTGTTTGAAGCTGAAGGATTGAAGCATGCAAAGATTCATGAATACTAATATAATGCAATAGTTGGTATTGTCAATTGTGGTTGTGGTTCAAAGGTTACTGCCACTATAACTGATGAAGCAAAAATCACACAACAGTACACTTAAAGAATGAAAAGTGAGAGGCTTGGTCATTGGTGCACACGAGAGATACAGAGAGACAAGGTTAAAAGAGGAGAGAGTTCCAAAACCTCAGCAAATGGATAAATTGACATCATCATGGTTTGAAAATGATGAAATGCTTTGAATTGTATAATATAACATAAACTAACACTTGGCAAAATGATATTCCTTT
>JAOSBL010162000.1:0-11579 GCA_027568915.1 Erythroxylum roraimae | reverse complement strand
GGTAAGTGGATATCGTTCCCACGGGGAATCTTTACGGTAATGAAATTACGAATTCAAACGGAACAAGTAACAAAAGTAAAGGGGGGGGGGGGTGTTTGGTCACAACAATATAAAAAAAATTAGGAAAAAAATTCACAAATCAAAAATAGTAATTAAATATGAAAAATCAATGAGAAAATACCTTAGTTTCGGGTTACCGATGTTATCATGCTATTATGGATCCTCGATATAAAATTGCAATCATTAACAAACATTCACTGGGAAAGTTTTCTCTTACGTGTAATGACTAGAAACATGTTAGAAACATGTATCCTAGCATTCTTATTAAACAACAACCTAGATACGATCGTAGGGGTAATTTCTTTTTCGGGGCTCCTACCACCTTGAAAATTGATTAATTTTTTTCTATATCTCGATAACCTTTATGATGAATAAACTTAAAATCATTTGCATTATGAAGCTTATTAAATAGAAGAAAAACCAAATCAACCTTTAGTGAAAGGATAATAAAGGTATTGAATTGTTAAATTAGTACATATGATGTATTGGATAGAATGACAATTTATAAAAGAACAATTCTTCTATTTATTAGAAGTACTAATGACTTTATTATAGATATAGTCATATGTATTAAATGAAATGTTGATTTAAAATTTTAAAAAGTTTAGTATTGTTTAAATCTAAGTAGAAATTAAGTATTGAAAATGCTGAAGCACTTTAGTGAAATTGATATGGTGACAATTAAATTTTTATTTATCTATAGGTGATAAGATTCTCAATGAATATCTCCACAACTAAATTACATAAGAGAATGGATTTGTGTGAGGATGAATATACAGTCTAAGATATTGTATGGTGCAATATTTATTTCTTCTATAGTTATTCCTAGTATTATAACTTATCTTTAGTAGTTATAACTAAATCAATTAGCAAGATTTTATATTAGATATAAAACGTTGAGACTTTAAAAGAGACAAAATTAATGATTTAGGAATATGATGCTTAGTTGTAGCATGTATTATCTAATAAGTTTAGAATTAAATAGGATAATAAAAGGTTATGGATGTCCAAAAGGTTAGATCTAATCTTATAAACCCATTGAATAAATTGTTTGTTTTCAATGTACACTTATAAGAGAATGGTTCTTAAGATGAATTGCGGGAGTAATATGAAATGTGAAAAGTTCAATTCCTTTGACAATATATCTAATTGGAACTAGTTCTTTTATTGATCTATTTGATATATCGTTGAAAGGCCACAAGTCTTTGAAAGATTTACTTTCATGATGAAATCAATGAATTTATTTTATAGATGATTGTTAATTTATTATGTCTACAAAAATGTTAGTGGGTGTATAGTTTTTCTCTTTAGTAGGAGTATGCAGAGACATATTGCCCATAAAGGGAACAATAATTTATACTTTCAATTGCTGAAAATATATTTGTCCAAGAGCAATCTATATTGGATATGAAAAGGTAACAACTTAACTTTGGAAATTAGATCAATAAAGATATAATGGAAGTTGTTAACATATTCTAGTCTAAATACATATATACTGTACTAAAGATTTGGTGTTTGAGATATCTGATATTTGTGAAGTATTGAAGATATACATTATTCTATATATGAATTGATATTTGAGTTCAAGGTTATATGGATATTAACTTTAGAAGTAAATCCTAATTAAGGTATATTTTGCTTAGAAAAATAGTATTTTAAGATTGGAAAGGTTCCAATGTAGTAATGGTTAATAATTAAGCTATAATACATTTTTCATTTAGTGGAAATGATTATAAGGATTAGAAGTTCTTTATTGAATTTGCTATAGTTCCTTATATGGTTCAAATAGTAATGTACTGTAAAACATTAGAGCCATTAGGTATGCAAAAAGGAGCTAAGGTCTCATTAAAGATCCAAGTATGTATTTAGGTAATTTCTTTATGATGATAATTAATGAAAGTTGTAAAATTAAGCAAGTGCTCATTATAGAGAATCTTGTATAATTCTTTCACTATATTATTGTCCTAGTAGTAACATAGACATCATATGGTTAAATGGTGTAAGATACTTAAACGATTAGCTTAGTACAAGTGGCAGATTGTTGGTTTATATCCTACAGCTAATTAGTTAGTTGTAGTTTAGTGACTAAATAATTTAAAGGAATTCATTATCTTATACATATTCAGATTTATATAATAAAGTATGTGGGATAAATATACATTGAAAATGAAATTATGATGACATCATAATTATAAGATTCATATTGCATTAATGTGTTATCCTTCAATTGTTCCTAGTGATTAGTCTATTGAGACTAGACATTAATAGAGCATAAAAAGAACATGTTATATTTTTTCTTTTGAAGGAAGTACTTGATCTCATAGGCTAAAGTATGGAGATACTTAAGGTTATAATTTGTATCTATTGCCAAGATATTTGGGAACCTAATGGGTCACACATAAAGAACAAATTGAAGAGAAAAAAATATTTTAATCAAGTTAGTGAAGTTTGAGAAGCTTTATAATTAAATATGAGATATATTTAATTAAATATGAGGTATAATTAAATATGAAGGAAGTAGTTGATCTCATAGGCTAAAATATGGAGATAATTAAATAAATGTATGGGTGTTTGTTACAGAATACATTCACTAAAAGTGACCCTACAAGAGAAATTCATTTGGAACATTACTTGTATGTCCATGAAAATTCTCATTGTGATGATTGTATGAGCAATCCTTTGACTTGAGATCCTCAAAGTTTTCTTGTATAGAGATTGTTATGTTTTGATAATATTTATTATAGTTAAGGAAAGCTTAATCGGTAGTCATTGGATATAGCATGAACTATACAGAGGTAGTTAAGTGAACAATAAAGGATTTGTCACCCTAAAGTAATTAGAGAGAAAGTTTCATTATTCTTGATTAGTATTAATATAGAAAATCTTTGGCCAAGGTAGAATGACACTTTGCAAAGCAGTTTACAAATGTTATTGAATGAATCAATAATTAATGGTGGAGAATTAACATAACTAAAATAAAATAAAGTATATATTAACTTCATTTTCTATTTTTGATTGAAACGTTGTATGGTGAAAAGCTTAAATTATATAAGAAAAACATGCACGGAAAGCTTAGTCAAAACCACTTTGACATTTTTAAATATTTGGGTGGTCACGATGTATTGCTAGTCGCCAACCTTGATCTATAGATATACATTGTTTAATTAAAGAATTAAAGATAAATTAAAGGAGTTTATTTATTAAGTCCAAATTAAGATTTAAGGTTATCATTTGTATCTGTTGCCAATATATTTAGGAACCTAATGGGTCACACATAAAGAACAAATTGAAGAGAAAAAATATTTTAATCAAGTTTGTGAAGTTTGAGAAACTTTATAATTAAATATGAGGTATTTAATAAATAAAGATCAACATGAGATATTGGATCTTATTTATTTTCCTGCGTGCGAGATTAGCCAAATTCTTAAAGGATCTTAGATTAATCAATCTCAAGACCTGAATGAGGAATAACGAAGTCTAAAAACTTTCCAAATGAAACTTTGAAGGAAGAATTCGTAAGATTCATCTTTATTTGAAATCATTGTAGCCTTTCAAAACACGTGAAGTAATTCTTGAATGTGGTCACTCTTGCATTTTGCTCTCATTACTAAGTTGTCAACATAAATTCAACATTCTTATAAAGCGTGTTATTGCTCATATGCTCACGATGTCTTAAACAAAGATGAGATTAATTGTAGAAATAATTATTTAAAATAGTTGTCAATATACCATATTAAAGAAAGACAGAAAAACTATAGAAAAAGAACTAAAAAATTCTTTAAAAGATAAGTTAATAGGTCCAATTGTAACAATGAAGGTGTTAGGCATCTTATTTCACCTAGTTAAGTATAGGTTTGAAGAAGGTTTTTCAAATTTTAAGAATATTTGAAAACAAACTTAAGTGTGAAGTGAATAAAAAAAGTTAATTAAAAAATAACACATGTGATTGGATATCTGAAAGTTTGAGATTTATCTCATATCTTAAAAAACACTTGAATTGATATTAAAAATTAAAATTTAAAACTTATGAATAAAGCTTAAGAGTTTATGGTTTTAATTATGTGTAAAGAACAAATATTAGAGATCCCTAAATTGTAAACTTTGAATATAAAATTTTTTTAATTTTGGTTTAAAAGAATGAACTTAATTTATATGACAATGCAATTTGAACAAAAAAAGATGATAAAAGAGATGAAATGAACTTCTTAATTGAAGGAGAGAACTTTTATTTAAAAGGATGAAAAACTATAAAAATATAGAATTAGACATTTTAGAGAGGATTTAATAGAATAATTTTTCTAAAAGGTATTGATGAACTCAACTATCTAAAATGAAAACAAAATGGTAGATTATAACATTTTTAGGGAACAAATATTTTATTTTGAATTATTAAAAGAAAAGAGATTGAGTCCAAATATTTGTTAGTTAAAATGAAGTGTAAAAAGCCTAAAGAATTAACAATGAAAACTGAAAAGGACTAAAATATATTGGGCCCATGAGCTTTACAAGATTAGCAAAGAGGTCAATGAAAAAAAAACATGATGAGCTTAGGTCCAAACTAAATGAGATTGAATAAATAAAAGAAAAACAATCTTAATGGGCTAATAACCTTGGTTTAAAAAGTGGGAAATTTTATTAAAGAATGGTTTACTGAATTTTTACTTACCTAGATTGTATATTCTTCACATACAAACATAATCAAAATAAATAAAAATTTCATTTCATCTAAAAAAATATGATCTTAATTATTTATCTAAGCTCAAAAGTATACAAATGTGCATAGCGTAATCTATATAAATAAACAACATAAATGGACTTTTGTGTACATTCATAAAACTTCTAGAGCTTCCATTTGGAATGAGCCTAGATGGTTTACTTGGTGACACATTACAAGGGAAGAAATTAAAAGAGCTTTGAGTGAGATAAAGAGTGACAGGGCAGTAGGACCTGATAAGATAGCCATATAGGTATAAAAGAGCCTAGGCAAAGAGAGTCTTACTTGGCTAGTCAAGCATTTTAATGTGATCCTTAAGTCCACTAAAACGTTGGATGAGTGGAGACATAGTATGCTAATTCCTCTATATGAGAACAAAAGAGACATCTAAACTTGTAACAACTATAGAGGCATCAAACTATTTAGTCATACCATGAAATTATGGGGTAAGGTGATTGAGAAGAGATGTTCATATCCCAAAGAACCAGTTTGACTTCATGCTAGGCAGGTCTATTACACAAGCTTTACATCTCCTTAGAAGATTAGTGGAATACTACGAGGAAAGACAACTTAATCTATATATGGTTTTTATTAACTTAAAGAAGGCGTATGATAAGCTATATAGAGAAATCATATGGAGGTGTATAGAAGATAAGGGAGATTCTATGACCTATATACATGTTATTAGGGATATGTATTAAAATGTAAAGAATAAAGTAAGGACGATAATAGGAGATACATAACATTTGTTTATCGATATTGGGCTACATTATGGTTCCTCGTTGAGCCCTTTTTTTTATAATAGTGATGAATCAAATCACTAAGAATATCCAAAGGGATGTACTTTGATGTATGTTATTTGCTGAGGACATTATTCTAGTGAAAGAGACAAAAAAGGTGTCAATTTCAAGTTAGAACTTTGCAGGGAGATGTTAGAATCGAAGGAATTTAAATTGAGGAGGATTATGACTAATAATTTGGAGTGTAACTTTTCAAGCAATAGGGTGACTTCTGATGCAGACATGAAGATTGGTTCAAAAGTTATACCACAGAAAAAGTGTTTTAAATATCTATGATCTATCATCCAAAGCAATGGAGAGATTGATGTAGATATAAGTCATCGTATCAGATCAGGGTGACTTAAATGGAGAAGTATATTAGGAGTTTTATGTGACAAGAATATATCACTCAATTTTAAGGGTAAATTTTATTGTTTAGCAATTAGGTCGGTCATGCTATATAGGCAGAGTGTTGGCCCATCAAATAGACACATAGTTATAAGTTAATGGTGATTAAGATGTGAATGCTCTGTTAGATGTGCATCCTTACTAGAAGAGATAAAGCCAGGAGTGCAATAGTAAGAGATAAAGCAAAGGTAGCTATTATTAATGAAAAATTAATAAAGACAAGACTTAGGTAGTTCAGATATATTAAGAGGAGATATCTTTATGCTCCATTAAGAAGATGTGAGAATATTGTACTTGAAAAAATATAAAAAGAAGAAAGAAAGGCCTGAGAAGAACTGAAGGAGGAAATCAAGAATGATATGGCTTTACTGGAACATACTGAAGACATGACCCTTAAAAGAAAACTTTGGTGTACCAAGATACGAGTAAAGGATCTCACTTTTCTTTCTAACAAGTCTTTTGTATATTTTTTCTGCGAATCTTATGTCTTGTGTTTAGCCTAAATATTTAATATATAGTACTCCTGTCTCAGTTATTTAACTTAAACACTTTCTTACTTGGCCTAAATATTTTCTTTTAATGACTTGTTTGATTTATTTATTTTGACTTATCGTCTTTCTTATTTGTGTAATTAATTAATTATAATTTTATTCTTTACTTGATTAATGTTTATTGTATTATTTATTTTTATTTATATGCATATGTGAGTCTATCAAAAATAACCTCTCTATCAATTAGAGCAAGACTGCACACTACTAGGCCTCTCTAAATTGTGTTTTAGTAGAATTTTCATTGAGTTATTGTTGTTGTTGCTGTATAATTTAATTAAGTAGGTAATTCTTTGAATTTTTTTATTGAATTTAATTATTGGCTTTAGTAACTAATTTAATCTAATAATTTAACTATTAAAAAGCGAAATTAAATTTCAAAATAATTCCTAATAACGTTTACTCCTTTAGAAACTATTTCGATACAATCACAAAAATGTTTTACAGAACTTTTTACTTAATCTTCATATGATAAAGAAAAGACAACTACAAAAATAAAAAATTAAGGTCCTTTCGAATACATTTTGTCTAGAATGTGCATAACGCTCTTCAGATAAATTCTCTACAGTGCTTGCATCAGATCCTTGTGCGTTAGCTATTGTTGAGCACCTGCACACATGCGTTCATTGTTCTTCTTTGTCAGTCTATTGTCGTTTCATGTTGTCCTCCTTTTTGGCTTCTATTCTTGTTGTCGACTGTGGTTTCTAGTTCCTCAGTCGCACCTCACGTGGCACCATTTGTCGCTAGTGACTAGCGTCAGTTCTCTCTCACCGACAACACCTCTCAATAATGGGACTAGATCTTGTCTCATAAATCAGTTCTGCCGTCATCCTTACATAAATTTACGAATAAAATTAAGCAGCACAAGATTGAAACACCTTTAACAGCCACAAAGGATCTTATGTGCCCAATGGTGAGGACTATCATTTCGGCGTTGCCATTACCTTTTCACCATTGACCTCATCGGCTTCTAGAGATATAGGCTTCACTAGTGGTGTCACGGGCCGGTAGTGTAAGCATCTTTGAAGGCATCGAGAAGACATTTAAAGCATCTACTTACGCATTTTAAAATTTTTCAATTTTAATTAATATAAAATTAATTAATAAGAAAGATAATATTAAAACCCTAATCTAATGTTTTCTTATTGAATACATTAAACAAGCACGACATCCAAGTCTTCAAAATTCCAAACAAGAATATGACGACAAGAAATACAGTTAATATTAGAAAATTGAAAAGATGTAAGTTTTTCAACAATAAATAGTCTTAAATTTTACTAACTTAATAACAATCAAGTCATTAAAAAAATTTAAAAATGAAAGGTCTAACACCAATATTAGAATATCAACAGACATACATCATGAGTGCAACAAATTTTAAAAAAAAAAATGAGTGCAACAAATTATTGTTTCAATTTTTTGATTGATCACTTTAATAGAATAATTTGAAATAATAATGAGGAAATAAAAGGATTAATGAAAAATATTATTCCATTTTCCTACAAAACCTTTTCTTTTTCGATGTAAGAACTAACAACTAAGTAGTTATCCTACTACTGATAATATTCACATTCTAAGATAAGAGAACTCTAACTCCTAAGAGAGGGTTTTACTCTTGGAGTATTAGCTCTTTTAGTATCTTCCCCTTTGTTTAGATAAAGACGACTTTGTTCTTTAAAATTTAAATCAAATTTAAATCATAATTAAAGTCTAACAATAATAAATATAATCAAAACTTAACGTATTAAAATTTAAATATATTATACATGGTCCTCAAATTTTCTTAAAATTTATAACTAAGTTTAACTCAATTTAAATGAATTCTCTCTATAGTTTTTCTATATATGTGACCCATTTGTTTCCTTACACGTTTGCAATAATTACTAATTATTAATTATAATTATAATTCAAATTCAAATTTATAATTACAATTAGATAAATTGAAACTATTTTAAAATTTTTAATGATCCAATGAAATCATTTATAATAATAAATCAATATTGTTACTCTCCATTGGCTCCCAAAAAGAGGAGCAAGTGATTAGATGTTGATAAATTTTAATAAAATATTTACCGACTTAGTGTGTTAATGAGCATAATTTGTAAAAGATGAGAATATGATATAAAAAAATAAATTTCTGCAACACATATAAGCAATAATATAGAAAGGTTAAGAGATGAGAGATGCAACCTGATTTATAGTAGTTTGACGAATAACCATCAGCTACGTCTACTCCTAAACCATCTTGGAATTTCCCAAACACTTTTTTTTTGGAAAAGAATAACCTTTTTTAAAAAATGAAATTGAATTAAGCCTATAAAGGCAAATCAAGTTGAAATTTAAAAAAAAAAACTCTCTAAATGATAGCTCCATAATCAAATAGAGAACACTATAGTGTTTAGCAAACAACATTTGTTATTACAATCTTTTCTCAACAAAAAGAAACCCTTTTACAATCTACCTTCACGGTGAAGAGGAAATTCAATGCCACTTGAAAACCCTATGTATAACATACAATACAAAAAAAAAGATTAAAACTTAAAATATCTCATTTTATCGCTTTAATGACATCAAATGGCTTACTTATACAAATATGAGACAATAAATAATCCAAAACTTGATGAACGCATAGAAATATATGTATAACATCTAAATATTTCTTGATACAAGAATTAGTGAAAAAATATTTATAAGAGTTTGGGAATTGATCAACCTATGTACACTCAATGTATAGAATTAACTAATCGTTGAGAATTGGTTGATCATTAGACCATATTGGCCAACCAATACGCCTATAGAGAGATACTAATCGAACAATACTAGTACATTGGTGACTAATATGTTTAACAAACAAATAATATACATATCTAAACTATATTGGTTAACCACTAACCTACATTTGTCAACTAATCCTCCCTAAAACATGATTTTAATAATTTGTCAAAATTGACTTTTTAAATACAATTATAATTTAAGCGACTTCCAAAATGTCCCTCAAAGACTGTCTAAAAAATCAAGAGAATTTTCTTTAAAAAAAACTTCAAAACCTCTTAATGAATGAAAAGACTAATTTAATAAGGTAAAATGAAATGTTTATTCATGGTGAGTCTTTAAGATCACCGAAGTGACAGAATGAGATTACAAGTAATATCACAAATTATATAACATTAACCTTGATATGCCTTGATTTTCTTTTATTTTTGACTTGATCTTCACTTTAAATATTGCAAACTTCAATTTTTCTTTACCATCATTATGAACTATCATTTTAAGTTATGGCTACATCTTTGTTCCCATATTGCTTCTCATTAAATAACATACTCATTACTAGTACTTATATTTTGGTATCTTCAAAACATCAATTGGAACCTTCCTTGGTTCAACAATCCACCTCTTTTTAGGGATGACAAAATAATATTGATATCGGGGAGTAATAACAAAGTTCATATAATCAATATAGTGACTAACTCCCCCTAATTTATGCATTAGATATAATTAAAAATCAAGAACAAAAATAGATTTTCAATATTAAGTTTAAAAGAAATATCCATACATGTAGATAACTTAACATAATCATAGCATAAATTTTGTTAAGCATAAATAACATATAAAGTACAACGAATACAAAAATCACTCACCGTAAATATCATCATTTCTCCTAAATCTAATATCACTAATTTGAATCATAAAAAGAAATCAATTATTCAAAAAAACTAAAGTCTTATGGAATGTATTAAGTTGGAAAATTCATAAATTTTAGTAGACAATCTTATTCAAATGCAAAATTAATGAAAAAACTAACATTTAAGTACAATTAAAAGAACATTATTAGACGCTTAATTGCATTTATAAACAATCAAATTAAGAAAGGTAGGAAAAAGACTAAGCAAAGAGAAAAAATGGGTTAATGAGAAAAGCTCTCCCCCCCTCTCTAACCACTCCTACTTTTTTGCCTCACTTATGCCATCTTAAGCCCAAAACCATATTTTGCTCTCCTTCAAGTTCTATATAGAAGATAAAGCTAAAAAGACAATAGAGTTAGGAACTTGGCACATTCTGAGTAGACCACTAATTCTCCAAAAAATGGCAACATGGTATTTCACTAGATAAAGCAAGGACGAGGGCCATCCTAATATGGGTGAACTTTTATAGATTTCCCTTGAATACTAGCCCTCAATAGGCTTAAGCTACATTGCAAATTCCTTTATAAGACCTTTGAATTTAGATGAAAACGTTGCCAATCTCAAAAGAATAGTATATGCGTGAGTTTGTAAAAAGAACTCCTTAATTCAATTAGAATTAGGAAACTTGATGAAGAAGGAAATATTATATATGATTCTATACCTATCTCTTTTTATAGAGACATATGAAGAAGGAATAAGTGAAAGTATGGAAACATAAAGGAAAAAAGGTTTTGAAAAATATCAACTATGCACCATCTAAAGATCTAGAGAATGAAATTTAAAATATCATTTCCTATATAAGCAAGTAGACATTGGAAGTACTCCATCTGATATACCAAATGGGGAATTGGTTGCAGCTAATTCTAAAGGGGAGACCTTCAAAGTTGTCACGACCTTAATAATGGGTCCTGACTGGCACTAAAGGAGTAGTAAACTTAAGATTTATTGGACCCTTAGTAAGCCTAAAATGTCGTCAAATCCTTATATCCATAATACAAATAAGATTTCAAAATGATCAAACTCACATTTATTATAATCAAATAGTTCTAACGATATTCAATCTTATATGTGCTAAAATGTTGAGGTAATTAATACAAGGAAAATCCAACATATACAAGACTACCGTGAATTTAGAGTCAAATTTCACCAACAAACATACATCAAATTGCTGGAGAAGAAGAAGAAGACCGGCGAAGCACCCTGTTACAAGAGATCCAAAAAGAAGATCCTGAAAAATGGTTAAGGGGAGTCAAACCTCACTGTGAATTAATACTATGGTTATGTTATGCTCTCCTAAGGATTTCAAATGATGCACACACACACACACACACACACACACACACACACACACACACACACACACACACACACACACACACACACACAC
>JAOSBL010161946.1:0-11585 GCA_027568915.1 Erythroxylum roraimae | reverse complement strand
CTATTGGACCCAAGCCCAATTGTTTCATTCTTCTCCATTTAACTACAATATAAAAGGCTATTTACACTACTCAAAGCCCAATGCTTCTATCTTTTTCACTTAAAAGACATGCCAAAGGGCTAAAAGCCCAATTGATTTACCTAAGCCTTAAAACCATATACTAACTTCCTAATGAGCTCTTTCAATTCAACTTATTAATTTAAAGTCTAACACCTTATTATCTAATTCCTCCATTAATCTTTATTAGCCTAAACAATTATAACCCTCAATTCAGATAATTCTTTTTAATACTAACAATGCATCACAAAATAATAATTTCTCAACAAATCTAATTTCACTAAATCCTTTCATTTAAGAATCATAACCTACACAATAAAATCCTCAATTCATTCCAACCAAATTAAACTTATCAAACTAAACCTCAAAATAAAATTAAACATGCTTAATGCGAATCGGGGCCCAACACATACAATATCCAAACTCTCATTCATTCATATAACATCCCCAAAATTCCAAACCTGAACATTTGGTAAACAACAATTCATTCTTAATGAATTCAGATGAAAGTGAAACTTGGTGGAGAGGAAGAGCAATGTGTGAGGAGTTTGTTGTCCAAATTTTAAGTCAATCGGAGGTCCGGAGAAGAAGTTATGATCAAAAGAGTGAAGGGCGTTCAAAGTTGTCAAATAGCAGGATACCTCCACTGTCAAGCACGATCGTGCACTTCCAATTGATTCTCCTTTGTCAAGATCATGCTTGTGCATGATCGTGCAACCCCTTAATGACCCCTTTCAGTCACAATCGTGCACTACCTTTTATTCAAACTTCATTTAAGCTCTTCCCAAAATAGACTTTCGGGCCAATTTTGCATGGTCATTTTGACAATGAAAATGAAAGATTTAGGCAAAACATTCTTCTAAAAATTTGTTCCTTTATGTCTTAAGTTTATAATGACACAATTTTATGCAATTTGGTTCAGTATTTTGAAAGTTATACCAGAATACTGCGGACTATTCTCAAACAGTGACAGAATCCAGAAACTCAACTCCAAGCCAAATTTTGAAACTCTTAGTAACAGAAATAAAATTGTATTCCTTCATGAATGTTGTAGATATATTTATCTAGTTTATTATTAATTTAAAATCATCGCATTTGGATACCTACAGGTCAAAATATGGCTAAAATACCAAAACTTGTCCAGTGGAATTACTCTTTCTAACCAGTATCCAGCATGTATCAAGTTTCTAATCTCAATTCTTTCTTAATTCAGTACACATTTTATCCACTTCAAACATCAAACAATACATGTTATAATAGGATACCAAGTTTATAATTGCCTTACCTCACTAAACTTCAAATTCAACTCCAAGAATTCAACTAAACCAAGCTTCCAAACAACCAGCACATACCTAAGTTTAATGTGCAACTTTCAACCTTAACATAACAATAGTACAGAAAATTAGTATAACCTTTTTCAAGATTTAGTAGCTTACCAAAATTCAAGTGATGACAATCCAAAGTCCAACAAAAATTCTAGAAGTTAGAGAGAAAATGGGAGTTTCGGTGGAGAGAAGTAAGTAAGGTGAAGAATGGACAAAGCTAGACTAACTCCAGCAGAAACTTGCTTCATCACCAGCTAGGTGTCACTAGCTTAACATGCCACGTTAACACCAAGGCATGAAGCCCATTTGCCAACCATTTAAGCTGCCATTTGTAACACTTTAATTAAGCCACTTGTCCTTTTATTATGTTGCCAAATGTCACACATTAAATGATGCCAAATGTCAATGTATTAGCTATGTAAAATGTCACTAATTCTTAGGCTTAGTCATTCTAATTTTCATGTACCAACTTAGCTTGTCACTTGATAATTTTCCTATTCCAAATATACATTTAAATACCTCAATCCTCTAATGGTATCAGTTAATTCCAATTTACTAACTATAGTCCATCAATATTAAAATTGAAGTCATATGCCTTTCACATTCAAATCATAGCACAATTTTAACTCCTATCTCACATGTACTTTCATGAACATATATCATTTCAACTAAGGTATATTTTGGGGCCTTACATTATAGGGTTGGATGATGCACTTTATAGGACTGTTCGATTCACTTTACTTGAAGTTTGTCCCTCACCAATGATAAACATATTCTACTTGGCCTTAATTCAGAAGGAGAGGATGAAGACCATATCTCATGCAAAGGAAGAATGAGGGGATGCCATTGGACTCGAGATTCAGATGAACATCAAGATAAAAGGACATAAAGAGATGAAGTTCAAGTTGATGATTTATACTTAACTGTGACTGTGTTAGTCATGATGTAGGAAATTATGTTTATCATATTAGCTATCCTGACAAGTGGTGTCATTGTCCTCGAGGCATAGGAAGAACTGGAGGCAAAGGTAAAGGGCTACCATAGTAGCAGCGAAATGGACCAAGTGTTGGACGCATACTAAGTAGAATAATGTGTGCTAATGCTGATCTCGATAAGAGGTGTTGGTGGCTTAGGGATGTCTATCACAAAAGATAACAAAGTGGGTCTTGGCCTGAGAAATGAATAGTGGCATACCTTAATTAATATGTTGAACTATCATGAGAGTAATACAAGTAAGAGGATGACTGGTAAGCACAAAAAAAATTCATGGATAATTAACACAAAGGCATTAAATTATATGACCAATAACTTGAATTATTTATCTGACTTACGTGAAGTATTTGAATGCCTTATATGACTTTTTTATGGACAACATACAACTGCTACTAAAGAGGGATCTGTAAAGCTTGAGAATGACCTTTTAGGCAACGTTTAAATTGTAATTTAATCTCTGTATCACAGTTGATAAATGAGAATGTCCTTTTAGGCAGTGTTTAAATTGTAATTTCAGGCAGTGATTCTTGGAAGGGGAGTTAAGGTCTGCTATCGTTTTCCTTTTTCTATATCACAGTTGATAGATGAGTCCAATTGCACTGTCCAATTCACTAACAACTTGTAAGTTATATAGGATTGCACTTTGATGATGCTAATTAGTTTCGGTGAACAAAAGGATGGGCTCTGTTGATAAACAATTAATAGACTATGCTTTTATGTCCATATTTAGTGTGTTTTGCTTGTTATTTAAGAGTTTTATGTTAGTTTTGTTACTAACTTTGTTTCTAGTGTGTTTTCAGGTCTTAATTGCTTTAATGAATCAAAAGAAGAAGTAGTTGGGTTTAAATCAGGGCAGAAAATGAAAGAATTGAAGCTATTTTAAAGGTATACACCCGTGTGAAGTTGTACAAAATTATGTAAGTAACATACATGACAGTGTAAGGGACAATGTAAGTGATTGTGAACTTGTAAAGCTTTGAAGATGTTGTTTTTGCCCGTGTGAAAAAACGCACTCATGTAAGTAATATACACGACTATGTAAGCTCTTGGAAAGGTGTAAATTCATAATTTTGAGGTGATTTTTTAGATACATGTTCACTCACAGCGCATGACTAACTGTGTATATTCCAATACAGTGTAAAAGGCAATTATGAAAAGGAAATGAGAGGGAGACAATTAGAGTTAGAGTTAGAGACAAAATTTAGAGTTGGAGTTGCAATTCTAAATCTGAGATGAAGAAATCATGAAGATTACTTCAAAAGATTAGATGGGAAGTAGAAGGTGATTTCATTAGAGAAAAGGGATATATGTTAAGGATTCTTTTTTAATTATTCTTTTAAAATTTTGATGTTTGTTTCATTTTCTATATTCAGAAACTAAGTTGGTACAGTGCCCAAGTATGATAAACCTTCAGTTAGGATTGATACTATAATTTGATCTTTTATGTAGATTTGATTGATTGATTCATTGTGATTCAATTATACGTTTTTATTCTTGAATTAATTTATCTTGGATATTAGTTCAATATATGCTTTCATATGATAAAATTAGGAAATCTTTTTGTATAAATAGATCTACCATAATTAGGAGTTACATGTAAATCTAAAGGTAGGTTGACATAAATCCTTTGGATTAAGGTCAAACTCAAAAGTAAAATTTACAAATTGAGTAATGCAATCTTAGGGTTATTAACTCGAAAAAAGTTTAAGTTCATCTGATGATTAGTTGTTAATAGTTTTGAGAAAGATATTAACCTAAGATAGGAATTTTCACGGTCCAATGATTAATAATTGAACTGCATCATAAAGGGTTGTTACTTAAGAAATCTTAGGAGGATTGATTAACTAGGTACTAGTTATTTGATATTGATTAATCGTTATGTTACAAACATCCTGTTTTATTATTGTGTTAAATTTTAGTTCAGTTTACTTTTTACTTAAATCATCGTCTTATTTGTTGGCTATATAATATAAAAGAGGTTATTACTAGTGCATGTAGTTCTTGTAGGATTTCGTACTTGTCAGTGCTAGCTACAGTCACTGACAGCCCAATTACACTTAGGCTATTTCTATTTTTATTGAGAAATCGAGTGAAGCAATGGCTAAATTCTCTGACAAGGGGATCTATCACTGTATATAACCAAATGATAGAGAAGTTTCTTCTAAATTATTTCCTGCTAGCTAAGACTACCAAACTGAGGGATATCTCCTGCTATGTTCAGATCAATTCAAAGACTCTATATGATACATAAGAGAGATTTAAGGAGATGTTAAGGAAGTGCACATATCATGGTTTACGATCAAGGATGCAGATTCAAACCTTTTATAACGGGCTTAACCAAACAACTCTACAAATAATTGATGTAGCAGCTAGGGAAACATTGAATAACGAGACACCAAAAGTAGCTTAGAACCTCATTGAAGACATGGCGATGAATAACTAACAGTGGTGTTCTTCTCGAGTGAAACCTAGCAAGCCAGCATAAGTATATGATGTAGATGCAATTTCGTCATTGTTAATCCAGGTTAAAACTTTAAGTAGGAATATTGATGGATTGATGATGAATCCTCAGTTATTCCAAACGATGCAATGTGAGGTGAACGATGTAGGACATATGGGTTAATAAGGTCAACCACTACATCCAGATCATATGGATTATATGAGGAATGCTTTTAGACCCTAAAATAATCCCTACAGTAATACATATAATCTTGGATGGAGGAATCACCCAAATTTCTCTTATGGGAATCAACGACAACCAAGGAATAACCCTCCACTAAGGTTTTAGCAACACCCACCTCAAGAAAAGAATCTGAGCTTGGAAGACGTCATGTCCACAATTCTTCAAAATTCAAAAGAAAGATTTCAAGCAAGGGAAGAGGTCTTTGGTTGAAATCAAGAGGCTTCTATACATAACTTGGAAACTTGGATTGGTTAACTTGCCAGGTTAAAAACAACAAAAGAGTTTGCCTAGTGCCACCTAGAGAAATCCTAAAGAATGTGTGATGAAAATCAACATTAGGAGTGAAAAAGAGTTGAAAAAGGATAACAAAACTCAAGATTAGAAAAAGAGTGACACCAAGAGTCAAGAGAAAGCTGAAGGTGGAAAGCGCATTCTAAAAGCCAATTTTAGCCTGCCATCCCTTATCTTGCTAAAGTAAAGAAATACCTCATGGATGAGCAGTTTGATAAGTTCCTTAAACTATTTAAACAACTTCATATTAACTTACCCTTTGTTGAAGCTCTTGCAGAGATGCCGAAGTATTCAAAATTCTTGAAGGAGTTACTAGCAAACAAGAGGAAGTTGGAGAAATAGATGTCCGTGACGTTAAATGGTCATGTTCACCGATTCTTCAAAGCAAACTACTAAAGAAGCTTAAAGATCCAAAGAGTTTTACTATTCCTTGTCAAATTGGTAGCTTAAAAATAGAAAAGACTGGGGCCAGTTTTAATATTATCCCTTATTATTATTTTTTTAAAGTTAGGGTTAGGTGAAACAAAAACTACTAGGATGAAGGTGAAATAAAAACTATTAGGATGAGTTATAATTAATAGACACATCGGTACAGCACAGTAGAGGTATTATTGAGGATATATTTGTTAGGGTTGAAAATAATATTTTCCTAGTTAATTTTATGATTATTGACATAAAGGAGGATATAGAAGTACCTTTAGTTCTAGGTAAACCCTTTTTAGCCAGTATTAATATTAGTGAGGGTGAGCTAGTGCTTAAGTTGGAGATGACGAGGTCATATTTAAAATGTTTGATGTCATGAAATATTCCTTTGAACTTGTTGATGTTGATTATATTAGTGATGTATTTGATGATTCAGTTTCAGAAGTTTTGTAAGAATATTTTGTTAAAGGTCAGCCGAAGCTATTTTTAGTCTAAGGTAAAAAAAAAGATAAGAAATATGACACAAGGAAAAAGTAGGTAGCTTACTTAGAGGTTAAGGAACCTATGGTAAGAAAGTAAAAACTTAATCTTTATAAGTTGCCTTGGTTATGATAAGTAAGTTGAGTTCAAGATGTTAATCAAATGCTACTTTAGAGAACCTAAGAATTATGGTAGTTTTGCTTGATTTGACTATGTTATTTTGATTATTTTTAACTTTTAAATTAGGATTTCATTAATTTTTGGTGTGTTTTTATTAGGTTATAGATCATCCTTATTTAATATTCCCTGTTTTTGGTTTATAGTAAGTGTTATTTGACTCTTATGACTTTGAGTGAAAATTTCTAAAATTTTAAAGACTTTTTATGTATACAAGGTTGTGCACACACCCGTGTATATAAGAATCTCATTATTGAATGTTATATACTGTTCCAATGACTTACACGGTCACTGGACACAGCCTTGTATATCTTTGTAAGTTTTAAGATTTTGTCACACAATTACAAAAAGTTACATGGGAGAGGGAGATACCTGTATCCATAAGTCACACGTTCACAGGTACTTACATGATCACTCATATGCTCGTACATAAGACTATGTAAGCTAGCTAATATACACACGAATATGTATTGAGTCACACAATTACAGTGACTTGCAGGGCCAGTTACACAATTATGTAACTAACTGTGTAAGTCCACGGCTCCTTTAAAAACTCTACCTTTCTTCTTTTCTCCCACATTCTCTCCCTCTTCCACCACCCCTCTATTATGCCTCTCCATCCTATAGCCTAGGTGAGCTTTCTAAAGTGATTTTACAACACTTAAGTGAATTTTTCTTGTGTTTTATATGGAGTACACTCAGATTTTTGGGTATTTTTGCAGATCGTATGATTTTTTTCTTCCCCAAATTCTAGGTTGCACAATTCCTCCATTCTAGGGTAATTTAACCCATTTTTTTTCAATTCTAAGTTATTAAATCTTTTCCTTTTGAATTATTTGATTAATTTGATGAATTGTGTTGAATTTGGGTATGTTAATTTTGCTCAATAGTTATGAATTGCAATGGTTATATTAGATTAGGTATAATTTGTTGTTTTTTAGAAATTAGTTAGTGTTTATTAGTTTAATTTCATACCAATTTAATATTTTACAAAAATTAGTTTTTAATTGTGTATTTAGTATAAGATTAATTGTTTAATTTAATTTTGGATTTTAGGAACTTAATTAGTAATTGCATAATTAGATTAATTTTGTTTGTTAATTGCATTTTGATTGTGTTATTAATTTTGTCATTACTTTAATTTTCTAATTATTTTGTTAATTACATTATTTTTAGTTTAATTTGATTTTTAATTGTGTAAATTTTCACAATTCCATAACATAGTGAGTGTACGAATTAAGTGTGTGAAAATTTATTTTTCTTGGATTGATATTTGTTATTTCCTCACATTTTATTTCATTTAGGTTCAATGACAAGAAGAATAAAAGCAGTGCTACAGGGAAGAGTAAAGGAGGCAACGAGAAAAAGATATAGAGGTGAAAGGTCATCTAAAGACCAGGTTATGAATTACACTTTGTTACTTATTTTTCTTTTATCCTTTTTATCTCCTTTTGTTTTTATTTTACGAGGGTGATTGTATATAATATTAGGTGGAATCTTCACTGAACCTAGAATTGTAGTTTTTGTTATTCAGGGAAGCACCAATTCATTCCTTTATTACTATTTGTGTTTTTGTTGATATTTTATTTTTTGTGCTTCTATTGTGTGCAATAGGGACAATGTACAATTTTAAGTGTAGAGAAGCGGTTAATGAAATTTTGATGAAAAATTTCAAATTTCTTAAGCTTAATATGATATTTATTATTTATTCTTATTACTGACATCCCGATTTAGTTAAAATCTATCTGAAATACTCTATATTATTATTGATTATTTAATTAAATTAGTACGCAAAAGGATGAAGGTTAGAATAGACTTGCTTTTATAGGTTATAATTTTTAGTAATCATTGAGATAATTAATTTGAATAAAAATTGCATATTATTTACACACATGAAACCTATTTTTGAGCTTTTAATCCTAAAAATGAATACATCATTATTTTATGCTCTTTTATTCTTTGTTCTATGTTATTATACATAGCTGGATGACTTTAGTGCTTGCTTTAATTATTCATTTTAAGACCACTTTTTTTAAGCTACAGATATTAAAATGATAAAGGCACTTATATTTAGCCATTTGTTTTATCCCATTTTCCTCGATTATTATCCAACCTATTTTTATCCCTTCAGAGTAACCACTTTTATGACTTAGTCCTTTTGATCGATTATAACCATATTGATAGCCTTTATCCTATTTTTGTTGAAAACCTTTAATTATTTTTGAACCTTGAAAGATTTGCTTTTACTTAATTGCTTGAAACTTAGGTTATATTGAAGAATTTTACCAAAAAAAGTCCAAATATATCTACAATTGTTAGTACACAATGACTATTAATTTGTTTCTTCTCGAGTTTTTCATTGTTATAATTTTATATTCGTCCTAAAGTTTCTCAAAGAAGTTCAAAAGTTGAAAATTATGTGTTGCGAGCATATTGGAAAAATAGTTAGGATATTTTTTAAAGAGTCAGAAGAATTGTTGTTATATTAATGAAATTATTGTTTAAAGGACATATTCTATGAAGAACTAAGTTTTATATAATATTGTTTATGTGAATTTCCTTCATTATTATTACCTTGTTTAATTATCCCTATTATACCTTTACCTAAGCCTCGTTACACCTTTTAAAAGAACATTTGATTTTTGTTTCTAGTTTACTTATAGGTGGTGGAAATGTGATTTTATTGCAAGCTTATAGTTATGAATCCTCCTATGTATTAAATTTAAGAGTTTGTTATATTTTTCACCCTAATCACTTTGAGTGCATTGAGTGAATCATTTGTGAGGTGTGGAATTTGTTTTTTTAATTCCAAAAAGATTATAAACGTGATTGTCATTGATATTGACTTATGAAAGTTGGTTATAGGATAATTTGAGTCTAATTGTATGTTAATCTGGTTGATATGATATGATGATTTAAGGTGTGAATGCACATGTTGACGTTATTAAGGGATGGATATTTTTAAGTTTGATGATTGAGATTATGATTTACTTGAGGACAAACAAAGGCTTAAGTATGGCAATGTTTGATAAACGATTAATAAACTATGTTTTAATGCCCATATTTAGTAGGTTTTGCTTGTTATTTAAGGATTTTTTTGTTTTATTTGTACTTATTTTGTTTATAGTGTGTTTTCAGTTCTCAACTGCCATCATAAATAAAAAAGAGAAGAATTTGGGTAGAAAATGAAAGAATTGAAGCTATTTTAAAGGTATATGCCTGTGTGAAGATATACACACCTGTGTAAGTAACACACGCCGTCGTGTAAGAGATTGTGGACGTGTAAAGCTTTGAAGATGTTGTTTTTATCCTTATAAAGATACACACCCATATAAGTAATATATGTGGTCAGGTTTTATGCTCTTGTAAGTAGTGATGGCAACTGGGCCAAGGCCAGGACTAGGCTAGACCACCTCGAAGTCAATGGGCTTGGCATGGGTTGACCAAGCCTCCGGCCCAAAATTTCTAAAACATTGGGTCTCAGGTTCTGCTCAAGCTCATACTGCCCAGGCTCTGCCCAGTTTAAAGCTCGACATTTATAAGTAAAACAACGTCATTTTGCTGAAAACGACGTCATTTTGTATTTTTATTTTTTAAAAAAAAGATGGTTGGGTCAAGATGGACTGGTGTCAAGCTCGGGCTGTCTCAGGCCTTGTCATACTCAGATTCGGGCATGCTACCTCAAGCCTAATCTGGGTCAGGTTTGATCCATTGCCATCCTTACTTGTAAGCTCTTGAAAATGTGTAAACTCACAATTTTAAGGTGATTTTTGAGATACACGATAACTCACTTGACCATGTATATTACAAAAAACTTTATATTGCACAATATAAAAGGTAATTATGAAGAGGAGGTGAGAGGGAGGCAATTAGAGTTAGAGTTAGAGACAAAATTTAGAGTCAGAGACGTAATTCTGAACCTAGGATAAGGAAAATACGAAAAATTACTTCAAGAGATCTGCTAGAGAGCAGCTTTTTTTCAAATTTTCAAGGGGAATTACATTAGGGAAAATGGATTATATATATCATGGACTCTTTTCTTTTTAATTGTTCTTCTAAACTTGTGATGTTTGTTTCATTTTCTATATTTGGGAACTAATTTTGTTTACTATCCAGGTATAATAAACCTTAGGTTGGAGTGTATACTATGATTTGATCTTTTATCTAATGCAATTTAATTGATTGAGTCATTGTGATTCAATTATGCATTTTTATTCTTGAATAAATATGTCCGAATATTAACTCAATGTATGATTTCATATGATTAAGATTGAGAACTACTTTCGTATGAATAGATCTATCATAATTAGAACGAGTTACATATAAACCTAGAGATAGGTCGACATAAATCCTCTAGATTATGGTCAAACTAATAGTAAAATACACGAATCGAGTAATGCAATCTTAAAGGTTTTAACTAGAAAGAAGTTTCAGTTAATCAACCGAGGATTGGTTCTTAATAGTCTTGAGAGAGATATTAACATAAGATAGAAATTTTCACAGTCCAATGATCAATAATTGAATGGAATAATAAAAAATTAATACCTAAGAAATCTTTGTGGGATTCATTTCCTAGGTACTAGCTATTTGATATTGATTTATTTTTTTATTATCTACATCTTGGTTTATTATTATGTTAAATTTTATTTTAGTTTAGTTTTTAATTAAATCAACATCTTATTCGTCAGTTGGATAATAGCAAAGAGGTTATTTCTAGTATTTGTAGTTCTAATGGAATAGACTTATACTTGCCAGTGCTAGTTATAGCTACTCTGTGCCCTTTCTATTTAAAACAAATAAAATATCACTAATGGTACCATAGCAAAGGCATTATGACTGATGAAGTTTGCTCACCTGGTCTTTAGAACAGGCATCTAGGACACCCTCCTCTAAAAGTCACCAAATTAGTTCCCAACGTTGTTTCCAATAAAATAGTGAGATTATGAATAAAGCTTGTGATAAATGTCAACAGGCTAAATAAACTAGAGATAGATTTCCCGTAAATGATAATAAAATTTCTTATAAGTTTGAACTTATACATTGTGATTTATAGGGTTTGTACAGAACTTTATCGTTATATGGTGCTTCGTATTTTTTGACGATAATAGATGATTATTCTCATACCATGTGGGTGATTTTTGTTAATTGATAAGAAA
>JAOSBL010161922.1:0-11589 GCA_027568915.1 Erythroxylum roraimae | reverse complement strand
TAAATCTCATAATTATAATCTCATTATAATTTCATTTGCAATATATAATTATCTCATAGACTTTATTATATATATCTAAACATGTATAAGATAAAGAATGTCTTTAAATTATATTGTCACTAAAATACAACCAATTGATTGGCTGTAAGGTATAAACTAACAGTCTCTCACTTGCATTAAGCCATTCGTTTAAGTGTCTCATACCATATCAACATATGACGATTATGTTAGTGCTGGGATAATGGCTTAATAAGATAATTCTATAAATTTTTCTATTGTGAACACTTGCTTAAAACTTACAACTTTCATCTTAAGAAAATTTGCCTAAATACATCCTTGGATCCTTAATAAGACCTCAGCTCCTTTTTGCATGCCAACTGGCTCTAATGTTCCACAATACGTTACTGTCTTGAACAATGGAAAGAACTATATTAAGTTCACTAAAAAACTTATTGATTCATTTAATCAGTTCCACTAAATGAAAAATCTATTTTGGCTTAATTGGAAACCATTGCTACAGTGAAACCTTTCCAATCTTGAAAGATATTGTTCTAAGTAAATAGACTTTAATTATGAATTAATTCTAAAGTTCTATCCTTATCTCCTTAAACTCAAATACCAACTCATACATAAAATAATGAATATCTTTAATACTTCACAAGTATCTAATATCTCAAACGCTAAACATCTTTAGTACATTATCTACATACTTGGACTTAGAATAGGTGAACAACTTCCAATCTATCTCTATAGAACTGATTCCTAGAATTAAGTCGTTACCTTTTCATATCTAACAAGAGCTGCTCTTAGACGATTATGTTTTCAACTATTGAAAGTTAGAATTGTTGTTCTTTATGAGCAATATGTCTCCACATACTCCTACTAAAAAGGACAACTATACGTCCACTAGCCTTCTTACAGACATGATAAATTCACAAGCATCTCCAAAACAAACTCTTTGAATTCATTATGAAAGTGAATCTTTCAATGTTATGTAGCCTTTCAGCTATACATCAAATGTATCAATAAAGGTAGCCTTTCAGCTATACATCAAATGTATCAATAAAGGCACTAGTTCCAATTAGATGTATTGTCATGAGATTTGAACTTTTCAAATTTCATCTTACTCCTACTACTTATCTTAAAAATTATTCTCCTATAAGTGTACATTGAATCAAACAATTTGTTCAACAAGTCAGTAAGATTATATCCAAACTTTTGGATATCTCATAACCTTTAATACCCATTTTAGTTCTAAACTTAATGGATAAGACATGCTTCAACTAGGCATTATATCCTTAAATCATTAAATTTGACTCTTTCAAAGATTTAGCATTTCTTATCTATTATAAAATCTTCCTAATTGATTCAATTGGAACTATTGAAGGTACGTCATTTGACAAGTATAACTATAGAAGAAATAATATTGCATCATACAATATCTCATATTGTATTTTAAACCTTACATAAATCCATACTTTTATGGAATTTTGTTGTGAAGGAATTCACTAGAGAATCTCATTCCTTATAGATAACTAAAAATTTAAAAGTCACTCAATTGATCTCATTGAAATGCTGTAGCGTTCCCAATACTTAATTTATACTTAGATTTAAACAATTTAAACTTTTCAAAATTTTTAAATTAACATTTCATTTAATACATATGACTATATCACATAAATTCATTAGTAATATAATGAAATATAAGAATCATCCTTTTATGAAAAGTTATTCCATCCAATACATCACATGTATAAGAATTAAAAATTCAATACCATTATCATCCTTTTACTAAAGGTTAATTTGGTTATTCTTTAACTTGACAAGTTTCATAAGTTTCATACAATTCATAATCAAAAGGATACATATATCCTTATATTTAACTTTATAATTCTCATTATGTTAATTTAACCAACATGGCATAAAAGTAATTTTTGAAAAAAACATGGCATAAAAGGATGGTCTCGATTATCCAACTTTATATTTTTGCCACTTATGTTAAGTATAAGTCTCTTTTGATTAAACTACTTTTACTTAACAATATATTTCTTATCATGCTTTGAACATTATGATAATTTTGAATCTAAATTCAGTATGAAATACTTATAAGCATGAATTAGAAACACATATGTTCTCTATCATATCACATATAGGGAAGAAAATTAATGCAATCATTTTCTTCTTCTGATAACTATTATCGTACTGTAGTATATGCCTTTAATTAATGTCCATTTTTATGCTTTTAGTATGCTAAATTAAGTGAAACAATTTCATCAAGGTGCTATACCTTTCAGCTCTACTCTATGCAACCTCTTGCATCTTGCTATCATGATGTTGACACACATCTTACATTTTGTCATCAAAGTTTTTGAGACATTATTCATCTCAAAATGTCAATACATTTTTTTCGTCCATATGATTTTGACATATCTCTAAAACTTTGTCATCGAATCCTCAATAGGGATTATAACAAAATTATATAATGGGCATTCAATTTTCTTTTCTAACTATGAGAACTCTCTTAAACATAACCTATGTCTAAGAAATTGGGTTCAATAACTTAGTATTAACTATACTAAACAAGGTAAATTCTACTTAGAACAAAAATAAATGTAAGAAAGCAAGTAATCACTTATATGCCATAACTACCAAAAGAGATTAAGACTTTAATCATATATTTAGTTCCTCTCACTATTTTATTCGAAATAATAGCCCTCATTACTATTCAAAAAGATTACTCAATCTTTTTAGTGGGCTATGATCCCATTCAAATATAGTTGATCTTGAGTTTACTCAACAAACCAACTAAACTTAAATTAGGTAAATAACAACTTTACCAATCATATCTCATGTGACTCCTAAATTCGTTAGGTGACAACTCTTTCCCAAATATATCTTATATATTATTCCTAACCCTGCTTCTAAATTCATATGATAATGAGTTTGCTCACCCAAATCACACAAAGTTAGTTAAGTAAAGCCCACTGTCATAACACTAAACATGTTCAGGTTAACGTAGCCTTGAGTTTGCTCAACAAGCCAAATAACAAACAAAAATCTGGCTTATTCTTATAACAATTGAAAGCAACAATCACGTTCTCAACATGTACTTAATATTTTAATAAGGAATTTATTTCATTTATCTCATCAAGCACAAAATTGCATGTAAAATATCTCACATATAAAACATACAATTTAACATGCATTCAACATATATATATATATATATATCAAAACATATATTCAATATATATATCAAACATATAAATAAAGTATGCAACTAACGCACTCATAATCAAATTATATGCATAATATAGCAAACTTCGTTTGATTCAAGTTATTGATATTTATAATCTAAAATAATATTTCCAACTCGTTGGAAAAATTAAATCGCATTAAACTCATTGATTTCTAAAAGAACTAAATTTCTATTCCAAATAGAAATATAATTTTATTTGAAGAAAATTTTCAAATCCAATTTGAAACTATTTCTAATTATCTTGACTCCTTTAATAAAATTTAATTGAAAAAATTTTCAATAAATTATGCTTCTTACTCATTATAATTTTAAAAAAACTTAATTTTCAAAATTATATAAGTAACACATTCTAATCCAATTAGGAAATTATTTCTAATCTCATTAGAAATTACTTTTCCTTAATTAGAAAACTATTTTCTAATATTAAAAGGAAACTACTTTGAAAATTAAATAAAAACATTTTAAAATCTAATTAAGAAAGTCATTGTATTATTTATTTCGAGATTGATTTCTTAATTAATTAGAAAATCTTTCCTTAGTAAATTAGAAAACTATTTTAAAAATATTTAAAAAAATCTCAAATTTCTTAATTAATAAATGACAACACTTTTCAAAATTTGACTAAGCAAAAAACTTTTTCTAAAAATCAAGAAACTTATTATTCATAAATAAAGAAACAATTTCTAAATAAATAGATTAATAATTCCTTAAACAAATAAAATTATAAATTTAACTTATCTCAGTCAAATTGAAATAAATAAATTTAATTAAGAAATAACTTTCTTAATTACTTAAGAAAATACTTCTCTTAATTTTAAGGAGCCTAATTAATTAATTTCAATCTAATTGAAACTAATTAATTCTAATTTTAGAAATTACTATCCTATAATTAATTTGGAATCAGTATACTTATTAATCTTAATCATATTAAGAAAAATAATTATTTTAATTTTTTAAATTAAGATATCATCTTAATTAATATAATCTCTAGCATAATCTAATTATGAAAGAAATCATTTAAAATTTTTGCTTTAAATTAATTATTGATTTGATAACTAATTTAATTTAATAATTAAACTTCTTGAAAAATTAAACTAAATTAAAAAATATACCTAATAATAATTACCTTTTGAAAACAAATTTTAAACATTAAAAAAACACCTTTCAATTTTACTAAGAGAATAAACCAATTTAATCTTCATTAAATTAATTCAATTAAAATTAATTACTTTAAAACATTAAAAATAACATACTGTCATGCGCTAGTCATTTCTACTCCCAGATGCTTTCCAAAATGCTGAGAGCGTGTCTCACACGCGCCCATCATTTCCATAGCCGCTAGGTTTTGTTGCCACCGCCCTTTCTGCCTTTTTTGGTCACGTGCGCCTCCCTGCCGTTTTCTTCAAGCTGGTGCCTCCACGTCGCCGTTGGTCTCCATTGCTGCCTCTTCCGTGCTGTCTGCTTCCATGCATGGGTTTCATAAACCCTTAACAATGGTGAACTGCCGCTAATGAACGATTCAATCTTTCACCAGCTGTGGTACAAGCCATTGGTGATTTTCAAACAAACGCAGGTAGCAGGGGCAGACGCAAAATCCTTATTCTGGTTATCACAAAAAAAAAAAAAGGCAAATACAAACACAAGCAACAGATACCATATCCAAAATAAACAATCACAGCTTCACTGCCTTTGAAACAAGGATTTTGCTGTTTTTGCTGTTTATGCGTTTAAAAAACGCAAAAGCCTATTTTCATTCGCACAGCACAAACAATCCAACGTAAAGACATGCATTCCGATTTTTAGAGTTTTCAGAACCAAAACAGGGAGCATGTGATATGTCTTATGATTCGATAAAACAATGTTCAGGACCACAAAATTCAGAATACGAACAAATTGTTGTAGCCTTAATTTCCTTTTTGTTTAATTAAATTAATAACAATCAAGCAAATTTAATCAAATTATAGAATTATAGAATTAAAAATCGCTCTGATAATACTGCTGAAAAATTAAGTTGGGGTCTAATCTCGACCAATGCGAAATAATTACGAAACTTTTTTGTATTTTAATTTCTTGAAAACCAATATCACTTTAAGTCTATAAAATAATTAACACATAAATCATAACAACGCATGAATCTTAATTTGTATCTTATTCTAAAGCTTGATCAATATTTTGTCGTTTCCCTTGAACTGTTTCTAAAATTGATCCATCTCAACAACCGTAGCCGTAGAAGTGTCCAGCCTCTAACTATATCCACAGAATGGGTTGAGAGAACTTTGTAACACATACATAGAGGGTTAAGCAAGAAGTGCTAGCTCCATAGAGCTTAAGCCTATTTATAATAGGTTTTGATCATTATGGTAATTTAACTGAAATTAAATTCTAATTTCATTTAAACTTTAATTAAAATTATAAATAATTCTAATTAAATATCAATTATGCCTAAATAAGATTCAATATTTCATATTGATCCTTATTTATTAAGTATCTCGTATTTAATTATAAAGTTTCTCAAACTTTACATTCAAATCTAAATTGAGTAAAATAACTTTGCTCTCTACAAACAGTTCTTTACGTGAGACTCATTAGGATCTCAAATATGTTGGCAATGATTATAAATTATAATTTTGATTTATAATTAGAATTAGATAAACTAAAAATCTTTTAATTTATGTTTGGTTATCCAATTAAACAATTTATAATTATAGATCAAGATTGACGTCTAACAATGCATCATGACCATCCAAATATTTATGAATGTTAAAGTGGTTTTGATTAACCTTTCCGTGCATTGTTTTTGTATAATTCAATTCTTTCATCATACAATGTTCCGATTAGAAAAAGTATAGAATTAATGTCTACTCTTTTTTATTCAAATCATATTAGTTCTCTATCATTAGCTATTGATTCATTTAATGACATCTGTAAATTATATACAAAGTGTCATTCCACTTTGGCCAAGGATTTCTCAAATCAATACTAATTAAGAATAATGAAACATTCTCCCTAATTACTTTAGGGTGATTAATTCTATCTTGATCACATAATTACCTCCATATAATTTATACTATATCCAATGACTGAACAGCCCATGAAAGTAGGTCATAAGTAGTAGCAAAATATAGCAATCTCTATACAAGATAACTTTGAAGACCTCAAGTCAAAAGATCACTTATACAATTGTCACAATGAGAATCCTATAGATATATAAGTAATGCTCCAAATGAATTTCTCATATCGAGCATGTTCAGTGAATTTGTTCTCTAACAAGCACCAACATATTTGTTTATCTTCATACTTTAGTCTATAAGATCGACTACTTCCTTCATAAGGAAAAATATAATGTATTCTAATCTTTTTACGTTCTATTAACATTCAGTCTTCATAGAACAATGACTAGGAACAATTTAGGGATAATACATAAATACAATATAAATTTCATAATTATAATCTCATTATAATTTTATTTTCAATGTATAATTATCCCATGGACTTTATCATATACATCTAAATATGTATAAGATAAAAAATGCCTGTAAATTGTAACTAATCGGTTGGTTGTAGGGTATAAACTAACACATCAATCACTCTCTCCGATGATAAAAATCCTCTTGGTCATCCCTGTGATAAAGACATACGACATTAACACTTGGGTGTAGTTCTTTGACAACATGTTTGAAGTTGTGTGTGTAGGGTTGGAGTGTGTTGCTGGTCAATTAGTAGTTCTATATGCAAAAATAATGTGAGTCTAGTAATGGCGTATTTAAAGCCTAGTTTTTTTGTTGCTTTAGCTACCTTTTTATCACTTTAAGTTTTTAATATTGTTGTGCCTTGTTACATTTGGGTTGTGGTTTATATTTATTATGCTTTTTATCACATAAGGATCATATAGGGCCATCTATTTTCTTAGTCCAACTCAAAAAGCAATCTTCAGGGGAATACTGCCATTTTTGCTATTCTCTATAACATCTATCGTGATTTTGTTTCAAGGTTTAACTTAAAGTAGTGACTTTATTTCTTTAATGATTCTTGGTGGTTTCACTTAGATCTTGCTCTCTAATGTTTATTGTTTCTTTAATGGCAACATTGTTTGTTATTGTCATTTGTAGATTTGTTTGTTTCTTTATTCGAATCATAGCATTCTTTTTACTTTTTAGATTAATTCTTGTGTATTTGGGATTTGTAGGTATTGCTAGTTAGTTGGTTTGTTTATAGTTACTGATTACTATTTGGTTTATTTTATCAGTTTTCATTAATCTAGGAAAAGGCTTTATTTTTATCATCTCTTGGGTTGTATTAAGTGTTATCTTACATTTTCTTTCATGGTGTCAAGACTCAGTGATTGTTTCTTAAAGTTGTTATTGCTTCAGAGTTATTGAATGTATTGGGTACTGTTGGTGTTTTTAGTCCCTTGCACCTGCTTTCTTCATAAATTGTTCAATCTTTTCTGGGTTTACTATCCCTGTTTGGTCAGATCTTTTTTTATTATAGTTTTCAATATTTTGTTTATTCTTTTTTAACTATTCAGTACTAGATTTTAGCATTTTGTAGAAAACTAACTACTAGTGGCGGTTAAGATTTTGGACCATCAAATTTTTTATTTGCTTGCGATCGTGTGTACTTCTGATTTTTTAACCCACTTATTATGTTGCCCATTTTAGGATTTATCAATAATCTTTGTTTCCTTTCACGAGTTATATGAGATTCATTTAGGGACTTGTGGGATTTGTCTTATATAGCTTGTGTTGGGTATTAAAATAGGAGTGGTGGCTTTGATTACTGATGATAAAGGAAGGGCTAGTACTTCAGTGAGCTTTAGGTCTAAGAGATAAGAAGATGATGACAAATTACAGATAGGTTTTTCGGACATCGGGACCTTTACAGGGATGTCTTTGAAATTAATGGAGATTTTAGTAAAATATAAGATTCATTTAGCATGCATCTAGGAGACAAAGTGGGTAGGGGCTAAAGAGAAAGAGATTAATACATTCAAACTTTGGCATTCAGGGTGTTTGTGATAAAAGTGTTATTTTTAATGTGGTGTGTGTTTATGCACCTCAATTAGGTTTAGACAAACAACTTAAATGCCAATTCTGGGAAGAGTTAGATGAGAAGGTTTAATAGATTCCCCCTGACGAGAAAGTTATTCTAGGAGGAGACTATAACGATCATATAGGCAACCTCGAATGGGTATTCATGAACTTATGGGAGTTTCAAGTACAGTGATAGGGATGATAGCTGGATTGCTTTGTTAAATCTATGAGTTAATGGTAACTACTTTTTTTTTTTAGAAAAAAAGGAGCACTTGTTGACTTTTAAGAGCAGAATTACAAAAACTCATATTGACTATTTACTTGTAAAGCGAAACGATCGACCTAGGTGCAAGGATTGTAAAGTGATACTGAATGATTGCTTATCAACTCAGTATAGACTGTTAGTTTTAGATCTTATAATTAAGGGCTGAAAGAAGAAGAGAAGTCCTAGGAGGTACACTAGAGCTAGATGGTGGAATTTGAAAGGGGATATGGTGGAACAACTTAGGGATATAGTAATATGTGGAGAAGAATAAAAATTTGAAGTAGATGCTAACCAGATGTAGGAGAGAGTAGCAACTCTTTTAAGGAATACAACTAAAGAGATCTTGGGGGTTTCTAAAGGTCTTAAGGGTAGTAAGATGGAGCCTTGATGGTGGAATAAATATATACAAGAAAATGTTAAGATCAAGAAGGGAGCATACAAATCTCTATTAAATAGCACCACAAAGGAAAAAAGAGTAGTTAATAGAAAAAGGTACAAATTGAAAAAGAAAAAGGCAAAGAAGACAATCTCAGTAGCTAAAAGCAAAGCTTATGAGAAATTGTACCAATGATTAGAAACTAAAGATAGAGAAAAGGACATTTTTTAAGTTAGCTAGAGCTAGGGAATGAAAAGCGAGAAACTTAGATCAAGTTTGTTGTATAAAAGATGAAGCAAGACAAGTGCTCGCGGTTGAAAATGACATCAAAAGAAGATGACAGAGGTACTTTTATAGCCTTTTTAATGAATGCATATAGGACAACATCTATTTAGGTGATATTAGCACATCTGAGAGGTTTCTAACTTTTCTTGTTACCGACAAATTATAAGAGAAAAATTAAGAAAAATCTATAAGGGAGATAAAGAGTGGAAGGACAGTAAAGCCTGATGAGATACCTATAGGGGTGTAGAAGAACATAGGCATAGAGGGTATTACTTAGCTAGTCAAGCTTTTTAATGTGATCTTTAAGTCTATCAAAATGGTAGATGAGTGGAGAATTAGTATGTTAATTTCTTTATACAAGAATAAATAGGACATCCAAAATTGTAACAACTATAGAGGCATCATATTACTTAGTCACATCATGAAGTTATGAGAGAAAGTGGTTGAAAAGGGAGTGATAAAGTATACTCCTATCTCGGAGAACCAATTTGACTTCATACTAGGAAGGTCCACGATAGAAGTTTTACATCTCTTTAGAAGATTAATGGAACATTAGAGGATACATATGATTTTTATTGATTTAAAGAAAACATATGACAGGGTACCTAGGGAAATCATATGGATTTGTTTAGAGGTTAAGGGAGTTCTTATGAGCTATATACAGGTTATTAAGGATATTTATGAAGGGGTAAAGACTAGAGGATGGGTGATAGGAGGAGATGCAGAGAATTTTTCTATCGATATTAGGCTACACCAAAGCTCCTCATTGAGCTCTCTTTTGTTTATAGTAGGGATGGATGAAATCACCAAGAATATTCAAGGGGATGTATTTTGGTGTATATTGTTTGCTGATGATATTGTCTTAGTGGATGAGACAAAAGATGCTATTAATATCAAGCTAGAACATTCGAGGGATATGTTAGAGTTGAATGGCCTTAAAATGAGTAGAACTGATGCTGAGTACTTAGAGTGTAATTTTTTTGGCCGTAGGGTGGCTTATGATATGGAAATAAAGATTGGTTCAAAAATTATACGAGGAAAAGATTCTTTTAAGTATCTAGGATCTATCATCTAAAGCAATAGAGAAATCGATAAAGACATAGTTCACCATATTAGATCAGGGTGGCTTAAATAGAGAAGTGCTTCAGGAGTTTTATATGACAAGAAGATATCACTCAAGCTTAAAGGTTAATTATATCATTTAGCAATTAGGCCAACCATATTATATGAGGCAGAGTGTTAGCCTACTAAACAAGTGCATATTCATAAGCTAGTGATGGAGGAAATGAGGATACTCCGTTAGATGTGTGACCTTACTAGAAGAGATAAGGTTGAGAATGTAATGGTAAAACATAAATTAAAGGTGGCTAGCATCAATAAAAAATTAAGATAAACAAGGTTTAGGTGGTTCGAACATATTAAGAGGAGACATCTTAATGCTTCAGTGAGAAGATGCAAGAAAATAGTACTTAGAGACTATAAGAGGGAAAAAAAAAAGGCTTAAGAAGAATTAGGGGAAATGATTAAGAATGATATGATTCTGTTAGAACATACCGAGGACATGGCTCAAAATAAAAAACTTTGACGTTTTAAGATACGAATAAAGTATCTCAGACAGAGAGGTCATTCTCATTCTCTTGGGTCTTTTGAACATTTTCCTTCCAATCTTATGTCTTGTATTTAGCCTAAATTTTTATTATGTACTCCCCTCCTTGTTATTTAACTAAAATAGTTTCTTACTTAGCCTAATTATTTTTTGGTAAATGTTTAATTTATTCTTATAGTTGTCTTCTTTCTTAATTGTGTATTTATTTACTTATTTATTGTTGGATCCCGTTACCGGAACCCAACTACTTAATCCGAATTCCCTCGTACGGACACATGATTCCTTATCATCTTCTCTTGCTCTGATACCATAAATGTTGGAACCCGTATCCGGATGTCCAACCTCTTAATCCGTAAATCTAAACTGGAACCCGAATCCGCGTTGGAAACTTAGACTACTCCGAAAATTCCGATATATTTATTATTATTATTTATTTTTTTTCACATCTTATTTATCTTAATCATTTCCTACACATTCAGATAACTCCTCAAACACATTCTTTAAACCCATTTTACCGAAATTTTTCCGAAATTTCGGCAACATAACGGCTGTAGTTGGACAGCCCAAAAATTAAAAAAAAAACAAAAGAAACATACACTTCTAATATCTCAACCCAATTACACAAATCAACATCGGACCTCCCGTCCGGAATTCGAAACTCCAGCAGTAACACAATCTTAGTTCTAACCACTTCAATAATATCCATCCATAATTCAAGTCACAATCATATATCATTCCATTCATTTTTATACAAACATACTCAAG
>JAOSBL010161806.1:0-11596 GCA_027568915.1 Erythroxylum roraimae | reverse complement strand
TTTACAATACTGATTTTCAATAGTTTGAGAAAAGAACAAGTTTTAAAGAAATTGTTGAAAAGGGGATCATTGAAAAAGAATACACAATTCAACCCGCCCTTCTTGTGCATTTATATATTAAGTATTAAGTCTATATTAAAGTGTGATTCACTTCAATATAGCTAGCCAACTCACTATCATCCAGTGGCTTCTTGAAAGCTCGCTGATCCTTATTAGAGGGATCGGTAGCAAGGGGATTGGGACGTGGCTCATCTAGGACATATCCTAGTTTCTAGGATTTGAGACTAATTCTCAAATTCTATAGCCAATCTAAGAAGTTTGGTCCCGTGAGTTTGTTGGAGTCTAGTAGAGAGCGTAAGTTCACACTGGACGAAAAAATGCCTATTCAATAACCTAGAAGAATGAGAGAGAGCGTTAGAATGTACATAAATGCATATCGATAAGGACTTTAATTACATGCATTATGGGTCCCACTATTTTATCCAAATTTATAGCCCTCACAATGAATCCGAGAAAACTTATAGTTTTCCTATTGGGTCGATATCTAACATCACTAAGAATGACCTGGGGGTTGCCCAAAAACCCACCTTAGGTCAATCGGTAGGTATCATTCATACCAATTGCTTTTAGTTATGCAACCATCGACTTGTACCATCAACTGTTGATTTAGCATACTTATTGGGTTATCAACTCTTGATATGTATACATCCTATGTATACTAACTAACTTCGCCTATATTTACATTGATCTTGGGTTTGCCAAACAAATCATCACTTCCAGTTAGGATCAACCCATTAATCCGTAAATCTAATTTCCATAGTTTGAACATATTCGTATAGAGTGGGCTTGGGTTTGCCCAATAACCTAACACTAAAAGAACTCTGGTTCTTACCATATCAATGGAAGGCGTAAGTCCTAATATTTTGGTTAAGGGATTTATTCTTAGGTCTCATCAATACTTGGATAGACTTATATATATCTCATATATATATTCAAATAGATACTATAACTGTATGGCATTATTATGGACGCTTCAATTAAATTGAGCCTATGTCCATAACCACCCTATCATGCCAATTTAACCAACCCTTAAAATGCATCTAATGCATGTAACACATAAAGGAGGTTTAATTTAGGTTGTGGCTTGACTATACATCAAAAGTTTATGATTTGATTCAAATCTTGAACTGAATCGAGTGCTAGTGTGTTAGTCTCGACTAATTTGAATTATGGATGTGATTTGATTAGGAACCCTAAAATTTAATTATTTTTATGTCCAAATTAAACTCTTTAGTTCTAGTACACATTGCATTTCTAGTCACACTAGAAATGCAATGCACTACTTGGATTAATTCTAAATTAATCCCTAGGGTTTTCAAAATTCCCGAACATCAATTAGTCATTTGAAAAATCCCTAGTTCATCTCAAATTTATCAAGACAATTTTGGCACAAGTCAAAAAATATCTTGATGGCCAAAATTATCAAGATAAATAAGTTTACCTACTAGACATTAAAGAGATCGATTCGATATCCAGAAATTTTCTAGAACCCTAATTTCAAGCACATGCTACTAGCATCAAAATAATACATTTCTTATCTCATCAAAAAAATTTAAAGGTCTTATAATGGAAACATATACACATATGTCATCAAACAAGTCAGCCCCATCAACTTTCCAAAAGTTGACCAGTGTTGACTTTTACCTGATCTATTAATTGAATCAAGTTCAATTAATTTTGGAAAAATTCTAGTCTTACACACATTCTAAATGTGCGTAATAAAAAAATTTCCAGAATTTAATTCCTATGAATTCTTCATAAACTAAGTGGAATTATTCAGCACATTATATGTCCACTAACACTTGTCATACACCACCATCATGCATGTAAAATCGAGAATAAATAATCAATCACTTCAAAAATAACTATCATGCATCTCATACACGTGACAACATCATATGTGTATGTTTCATGAAGGAAATTCATAAAAACAATTGTTAATAAAATTATTATGGAATTTACAAGCATGCATGTTCATCAATTTCTAGAATTTCCTAGAACTTCATACATGCATCAGGCTGAAACTAAAATCGTAATAAAATAGCAAATAATGTTAAATTGCAATTTCCTTTAATAGAAACATAGTATAACACCTTATAAACATTTTTGTGAAAGAAAATTAGAAAAACAAATTTTCTAGAAGTATTACAAAATTTTCAAAATTAGCATATGCATTTTGTTTTCCATAAATTCCCAGAAACCAACATATGAACATACTAGAAATTAATTTGGAATAAAATAGCAAATGACATTAAATTGAAATTTCCTTTGACAAAAACATAATATAACATCTTATAAACATTTTTGTGAAAGAAAATCAAAAAAATTTCTGCAATTTATACGGATTTTTTCCAAATCAACATACTGTTAGTCACAACCTAGCAAACAATTTGCACATGTTCAATAGATCATCTAATACATGCATTAGTGGCCCCGATACCACTGTTGGGAATCCATGGGTCCATGCATCTCATACATGGCTATGCATCGAAAGCATTAAAATTAAAATTCCAACACCATGACATCCCCAGAAAATCTAGAATCTATGCGCATGTATAAACAGAATGTAAGAACATGAAATTACAATATATGCACCTTGCAAATGCTCCTCCTTTCTTGAATCTTCTACTTGTTTGGGTTGTAGCAAACACCAAACACCTTCAACAGTTACTGAAGAAAACGCAAAGATGAAGAAATATCAGTGTGTAAGGGTGGTTAGAGCACTAAACAAGATAAATTCAAATACATGCTCAATTGAGAGTTAGATCATAAACAAGTTACATGCAATTAAACTCATGCAACAATTGCATAAAATTGCATTAACAAACCTTAAGATCACTCCTCTTAACTTCGCGAACTCTTTTGGACCCTTGGCCTCTCAATTGAGTTTGTTTTTTAGCTAATTTTCGTGTATACATAAATGAAGAACTCACTTATGTACCACCTGTCATAAAATCGGTCATGATCGTTACTTGCTTAAAATGACAGCCATGCACTCTTTGTTTTTCATCCAATCTTTTATGGGTGTGACCTTTAGGTTCTCGGTTATTTTGGGCATTTGAATTAACTCTTAATCTGAGCATATCATGAATAGTTTCATGCCACTTGAATTAACTCTTAATCCAAGCAGATCATGAAAGGTTTCGTAATGCCATTGTACTAGAATATAAGTGACTTAACACACGAACTCTTCTATATTTAACTATCTGACTTACAAACCTTTTCATAGACAATTACTGTGCAATTCATCCCTTCATCATGTTATACCCCACTTGGTTTGGAGTATAGCTATGTGCCAACTCCCATTAGACTGACTACATCACATCTAGTCCAAATGACGTTAGTTCTTGTCTTGGGGATCTCATTACTCTATGTGTCATTGAAAACGCTCTTCATGACATATAACTACTCTGGCTAGAGACTCTCGAGTAATGACCCCGACAAGAGGCCATGGGTATCATCTCCTTCTATCAGGAGTAGTGAATCCTTTATTGGTTACCCAATCACCTTTGAATGCCAATAATCGTATCCAATCACAACCCTATGGGCGACCTCATCTTGAGGCAACAAGGAATGGTGTCAAAGCACAGGATTAGTATCCAAGATATCCTTGAGTACCTCAAGTCTAAGGATATTTGTGTCATTGCTATGATGAGATTAATCACTGACAATTGATAGATCATCCATATGATAATCTCATAGCGGGTTATTCGATGTACTTACTACTCTTAGTAAGCATCCATATGTTAACTCTAAATATCTCATGCTTACAGTTTATGAGATCCACTACTTGATCAAATCAAGGAGTATAACATGTGTTAGTCTATCCGGATTAACAATATCATGTCTCATTAATCCTATGACTAGGGATAATTTAGATACTAATATAATTGCACATGATAGGAATCTCATTATCATGATTTCATCATGATTTCCTTCTTGCTATGTTTTGTGTCATAGCCTTCATTAATTTGATTTAAGAACGAAATCAATTTAGAAATAAATGAACACCAAATTAATGAAAATTGCCTTTCACTTTATTAATCAAAAACAAGTTTGCACAAAAGTACTAAAGGTGATTGCCTTTAGAGCACTACTCTAACCAAATATGCATGATTGAGGGACTGTGTTGTTCTCTGATGTTGCTATAGTTTCTAAACTGAATAGATGTAACAACATGATCAAAATTTGCATCATTTTGGTATTAAACGAAGATCGAGAGAAGAAGTTTAATATGGAACGAGAAAATATAGATGCTTAGGTTAAGAATTAGAAATATATTAACTTAAGTGGTAATTAATTCAGATGATAACTTGTTGAATACAAAAATTAGACTTAGTTTATTATTCGAGTTGAACTTAGAACCCAACTGTTAATTTTAGTAAGACAACAACCCAATCATTTACCTTATTCATGCATAGGAGAATAAATTAGTGAAATTAATTCTCAAGAGTCTTCCATTTCAATTAAACTATTCATCTTTGCTTCCCGTTGATTATGTTTACTTTTCAATTTATTTTGCAATTTTCTTTAAAGTCTTCACTCAACAAATCGGGATAGAATGTTTAGGATTGCATCTGTTTTTATTTTTGCTCTTGTTCAAGGTTAATTTAACTGGACCAATTTTACCTCCGTGGGAGACGACCCTGGGTAATCAATACAACTACCTTGTATACTTACAAATAGGATAGCCTAGGTATTTTTAGAACTTATTTGGGTAACAACAAGTTTTTGATGTCGTTATCGGGGAGATGTTTAGTGTTTTGAACTTAAATTAATTTTGATTATTTTTATTTTCTTAAGTTATTTTAATTGTTTGTGTTTGTTCATGCGTGTATGTTTTATTGTGTTATTTTGATAACGTGTTTTGTAATTTTCGTTATTAATTTAGTGCTTTCCATAATTAGTTTGTGCTAGGTAGGAGAACCTTAGGTAGTGAATTCATTTGGTTTATACTATGAAGGAGATCTTTAGATAATGAACTTGTCCCTTTTATTGATAACATACATTGAAGACGAAGACCTCAAGGGAACTCTAAAGACGATCGCAAGGAAACCAAGCATGAAAATCAAGTGAATAACCATAAGATGTATGAAAGGCAATTGGTGATGAAGGAGTACGTTAGACTAGTGATTAGTACTACAACGTCATGTATACGTCTGGGAGAGATAGCTAGAAATTACGAATTGAAGAGATCCATTACAATATGCTGCCATCTTTCTATGGGGTTCCCAATGAAGACCCTTTAAATTTCGTTCGAAAATTCTATACAACTCTCTAAACATTCCTTTTGGATGGCCTAAATGAGGATCAACTCAAGATGAGGTGCTTCCCATACATATTGAAGGATCAGGCCAAGGCGTGGCTAATGACCTTTCCACCCAATTCATTGACTACATGGGGAAGAGGTGTACAACAATTCATGGCAAAATTCTATTCCCATTAAAATCTGAGTTATGTACTAAGATAGCTACCTTCACTCAGATGGAGGGAGAGTCATTTCATGAGGTATAGGAACGCTTTAAGCTCTTGCTGATACAATGTCCACACCATCATTTTCTGCTTCACATGCTAAACTAATTCTTTTATGATAAGTTGACACAGCAGTGCCAGTACACGGTGGACAATGCGACAGGAGGAGTTGTAAGAGAGAGGACAATCGAAGAAACGTATGAAATCTCCAAAATATTGGGGGCTAATTCTCAACAAAAGAGCATGAGGGGAAGAAGAGTTGGAGTTCATGAAGTGAGCTCGATTCAATAATTAGTTATGCAGTTAGTTGAGTTAACAAGACATGTAAAGATGCTAATTATACGAGACTACCCCAGAATGTTCCAAATCAAGAAGTGTGTGGTATATATAGAACTTGTGGTCATGGAGTGAATGTTTGTATGTATTCTTACGAGACTTTAGATGAGGAAGAACAAGTTAACTCACTTAACGATTTTCAACCAAGGGACTGAAATGATCTATACTCGAACACATATAACCTTGGTTAGAGAAACCAACCCAATTTCTTTTGGAAGACAAACAATCTATCGATGCAACCCCAATCATAATATCAAAATTTTCATGGGCCAAACTTTTTCAAAGGGAAATCCTCAAATGACAACCTACCGAGAAAGCCTTTTTTGGAGGAAAACGTAAATGCATTCATTCAAGTCACAACTTAGAATCAAGAAATGAACAATAGGAGATCCGACTCCTTAGAAGCATCTGTCAAGAGGATTGAGATTCAAATAGGGTAACTTGCAGCTCAAATGCATAACAATCAAAACGGAAGGTTACCCAGTCAACCTGAGCAAACCCAAACAATGATTGTTTTGAGAAGTGATAAAGCGATTGACAATCAAATTGAGTTTCCTTCTGAGTTGTCTGATGTTGACAATCAAGAGAAGGAAAGCCTCACCCAAGAAGAAGATGAACGAAATGACAAAAGCAATGGAAGAAACTCTTCAAGTCACATTCAAAAGGGTGAACAACTTAAGCATGACCCAAGGATAATGAAGGACAAAAACTGAACAAGGCAACGGATCCTTATCGACCACCAATTCCATATCCAAGTCGCCTTAAGGAATTGAAACAAGATGAATAGTTTTCCTATTTATATGACATACTTTCTAAGGTCAATGATAATTTTCCCTTGTTAGATGTGATTAGGAATATTCCAACTTATACTAAGTTCTTCAAGGAACTAAGCTCCAAGAAATAAAACTTTGAGCCTAACGAAAAGGTGCCAGTTTTGGAAGTAGCAAGTGCAATTTTGCAACAACATTTACCCCCCAAACTGAAAGACCCAAGACATTTTATCGTGAAAGTATCAATGGGTAATGGTGATGAGGTTAAAGGTATGCTTGATCTTAGAGCAAGCACGAACCTTATGCCTCACTCTATTTATGAGAAATTGGATCTAGTACAGTTAAGACCTACAAACATGTGTTTGCAATTAGCTGATAGGTCAATCCATTATCCGAAAGGAATAATGGAAGACGTGTTAGTGAAAGTTGGAGGATTGATTGCTCCCATAAACTTTGTTGTCCTTGACATGGGGAGAGGTTAAAGAACAAAGGAAGAAGCACACCATACTCCTAGGAAGGCCTTTTATGGCCATTACCAATACCTTGATTGATGTGAAGAACGGAAAACTGAGCATGACCGTTTTGGGATAAACAGTATGATTTTCAATCTTTAATGTTGAACTCATTCCTACTACTACTGTTTCTAAAGACTGTTCTTTTGTTGATCAAGTTAATACTGTAGATTTTGATTTTGCCTTGCAGGAATAAGAAGAAAAGAAGTTGGATATGGTTAAAGAGAGTGATGAATGTTGCCAATTGCTAGTCGATGCAACTGAGGGAGAGGTTAGGAAATTCTTTGAGAAAAATCCCAATGAAGAGAAGAAAACAGTGGACTCAATCACTTTGAGCAATATACCTAGAGCATAACAGTTGAGGTGTCCAGTTAAAAGACATTAAAGAAGCGCTAAATGGGAGGCAACCCATATAATTTATGTTTTGTTTTTCAATTAGTTATTTGTTATTTTTTTTAGTGAAACTTGACCTAATCTATTTGTTTTGTGTGCACAGGCCTACTTTTCAATCTTTTCTATTTGTCTTCCTCTCAGTTGTTCTCCACTCCTCAATGTAATATGTCATGCTTCACACCACATCGATGCAACCACCGCCCACACTTTCGTATCGTATTTATATCCTTGTTCTTTTATTATTTTTAATGTTTGTTAGTTTAATGTCTTTGAGTTTTAATGCTTGTCCTTGTTCATGTTATTTTATGTCTTAGATCCCTCTTTTACCTTTTGCATCACATTAGGAACAATGTGATGTTTAAGTGTGGGAATGTGTGTTTGTTTTCCCATTTACGAGTTAGAGATGTATGGCCATGACATAAACTCGATAGGGATTAGAAATGCATAATATGAGTGAATAAGTATACTTGCATGCTTAGAGTAATTGACTTGGATTTCGGTAAAAAAGACATTAGCTTGTTATGATAGATGAATGACACTTTTTCATTTGGTAAGAATTTGAGCCTTTTTGAATTATTAAACAGCAAATTCAAGTATTCTTCATTGACAATGTTCTTTCATGATTGAGGAACTCTAGAACTTGCTTGCAAATACTTGTTGAGAGCACATAATCTTATGCAGACACTGAAATGATAAAGGCAATTAAGATTTATCCCTTTTGCCTAAAAAGCCACCATGATGTTACCTTTAGTGAACCCCCCTTTTGAGCTTAACATGAAACATTTTCTTTTTTTAAACCCAAATATGAGCCTTAACCTTAATTATTTATCCTCTTCGTTGTACCTATCATAAGGCAACTTGAGTATTTGAATGTGTATGATTGGGTTTAGGGAATGATTGTTTGAATAAGTGTGGGAGAATCATAGGTATAGTTGGCTATTGCATTAGGAATGAGTATGGTTGTAGTATCTCTCCTTTATATTTTTTCTTTTGATTTCCTTATTTTAAAAAATAAATAAATAAAGAGAAAAAAGAAAGAAAAAAATAAAAGAAAATGAAACAAAAAAGAAAATGCAGGAAGAGAAGATGAAAAAAAATGAAAGGAAAGAGGAGAGACATAAAAAGGGGATGCTAATCTTGTTAACTTCAAAGGAAAGAATTGAGTATTTTATACTTCATTGTTTATATTACTTTAAATGCTGAATTTGTTTTGGGGTTTTAAACTATGATATTCCTTTTTCCTTATTCTTAGCCCGGCCCTATTATAACCAAAATAAAGACCTTCGGATTGATGTTTATGTTTGATATGAGTGGTGGAGATTAGATTGGTAAGCAACCTTATGGTAGAAGCTTTACATGAAATGAACGATGAGTGAATATATTATCCTGCCTTTGAATGCTTGAGAGTATGGAGAGTGAAGTGAGTATCTATCACACTTGTTGATAGTTCTTTGAATTAAAGTACTTGTTGATTTTGGCTAAATATGTGAAGAATTGCTTGTTCAAGGAGTATTATGATTTTCAAGTTCTTAGGTTGTGTTTATTGAAATGATCGTTGATATCTTTGACTATTATTTAGGAAAATTGTTCATTCCGTTGTTTGTTATTGTATAGTCCAATGTTCTTTATTTTGCTTGAATACAAGCATAATTTAAGTGTGGGAGAATTATTGTGTCTAATTTCTGTTAAATTTTGCTTGCATTCATACCTTGATTTTGGTTAGTTTTTAATCCAAATTTGTGGTGAATTGAGTAAGAATGGCATGAATATTGCATGGATGTTAATTGGATTGTATTGTGAATGTTACATTGGAAATCAGAGGAATTTTGCATGAAAATGGGTGTGCCAAGTTAATTGCATGTCACAAATTAAGGTCACACTAATGACCATGTAAGTCACGGGTGTGTAGCCATGGTCACCTTCGTGACCATGTGAGTCACGGATGTGCAACCATGGTCACAGGGGTGACAAAGGTGGTCACACCTGTGACCACCTCATGCAGTCCTATGACCTATTTTTCTTTAATTTATCAACTTGTTACATGTCATATGCAGGAGGGACAACACGAAAACCTACACCTAGACGAGGCTACAAATAAAAAGGATAGGAAGGTGGCAACGACATCTTTCATTCCATTCTTTATTCTTCACTCAACAAACACCCGAGGCAAATGGAGAGAAAGAAGTCGGAGAAGAGAGAAAGGAAGTAAAGATCAGTCGACTGAGGGGAGAAGAGAGAAACATAGCAGAGAGGGGAAGCCAGAGCGAGCATCTGGGTGAGAACAAGCTGAAGCAGAAGGTGAGAGCTAATTCGGGAAGCTTGAGAGGGGCAGGAGACCATCGCCTTCACACTCACCCGATCCTTGTTTGCTTATTTTGTTCATCTATTGCTCTGTTTCTTGTTGGTATTGAACTCGTTATTTTCATAGCTTAGTCGACTGTTATTTGTTATCTTTTCATAGTTCATTTGATTATTTACTTGGTTTACTGCTTAAATACTTCTCTTATACTGATAAAGATACGATTGAAGTATTTAAATATAATGAATCATGTTATTTCTGTGATGAGCTGAGCTCTTTTTCTTAAGGATTAACGTAGTTATTTTAGTCAAATATGCATGATTGAGGGGCTATGCTGTTCTCTAATGTTGCTATAGTTTCTGAACTGAAAGGATGTAATGGCATGATCAAACTTTGCATCATTTTAGTATTAAATGAAGGATCAAGAGGAGAAGTTTAATATGGAATGAGAAACTATGGACGCTTAGGTTAAGAATTAGAAATATATTAACTTAAGTGGTAATTAATAATCGGGTTTCCATAATTAATTCGGATGATAACTTGTTGAATACGAAAGTTAGTTTATTATTCAATTTGATATTAAAACCCAACAGTTAATTTTAGTAAGACGACAACCCAATCATTTCCCCTTAGTCCTATGTAGGAGATTAAATTAGTGAAATTAATTCTCCGGAGTCTTCCATTTCAATTAATCTATTCGTCTTTACTTCCAGTTGATTCCATTTACTTTTCAATCTATTTTGTGATTTTCTTTAAAGTCTTCACTCAACAAATCAGACAGGATGTTCAGGATTGCATCTGTTTTTATTTCTACTTTTGTTCAAGGTTAATTTAAGTGGACCAATTTCACCTCCGTGAGAAACGACCCTGGGTAATCTCTACAACTACCTCATATACTTGCGAGTAAGATAACGTACGTATTTTTAGAACTTATTTGGGCAACAACAAGAACCAAGAACCAAAGGAGTAGATTTGTGATAGCCAAGAAGCATTCTAGAGCAGATGCGGGATTGTGATAGAGAGCAGATGGTGATGACAGGTTGACGGTGAGGAAAGCAAAGTTAGGCAGAGCAGAAATGAGGGAGAACTGAGAGTGAGGAAAGAAGAGGGAGAGCATGAGAGTGAGAGTGAGTAGAGCTTAAAAGAGTCAAGATGGGGGCTAGAAATTTAGGATTTTTTTTAATTAAGTCCTCAATTTTTACAATTTTGAAGTTTGATCCTACAATTTCACTAATACTATCTAAAATGACTGGTATCAACTGGTACCTCAAATTAGTACAATACCAGCACATTTCATACTATTTTTTGGCTGGTACGATTCGAAATTTATGGCATTGGCTAAAACACAAGAATTATTAAAAGAAAATTAGTATTCAATTTTACATAAAAAAAATAATAACAACAACATTTACATAGAAGTCTTATTGAGATGCGAGGGCTAAAAAGGCCCAGAAATATGCAATATAATCCCTAATTAATACAGAGACTATTTTTGATAAACTCACAGAAAGAGAAAAAAGAGAAAAACAAAAATAAAAAAGTTTTTCATAATTGTTTGTAATAAACAAAAACAAAAATATAAACAAATAAATGTAAAAAAATAACAATAAAATAAGAATAAGAATAAATAAATTCAAAATAAAAAATTAAAGATAAAGAAAGAAAATAAAAATATTTAAAAAATAATAAATAATAGATAAATAGAAATGATAATAATAAAATATAAATATAAATACATTAAAATAAATATATAA
>JAOSBL010161731.1:0-11602 GCA_027568915.1 Erythroxylum roraimae | reverse complement strand
CATGCACAAGAACAATCCACGGGAACAAAAATTGAAGCTGTAGCAAAATTTACTCACAATCACACAAAATCAAATAATAAGTGAAATGTGATGGATGCGAGTGTATGGGTGTATAGATGTATGTATGAATGTGTTTATGTGTGAAAAATGGCTAAGTATGGAAAATTAAAGTATGAAAGTATGCTTTGTGTATGTTTCTAAATGTATGCTTATACAAAGGAAAATCAAAATATGTACTATGGACAAGTGTGAAAATCAAACTATCTAAAATGCAATACAAAAGTAAAGATTCCAATTATCAACGACGAATAAAGTTGACAATGGCTAACCTATGGAAAACCAATTTTTTGGTTCCCCGACAACGGCGCCATTTTGATCGGCTCTTCGTTTCAATTTAAAGATCAATCCCTTGGAAACCGAATCAAAAATAATTTAATTCCAAGGATTGCAATATAGGATGCAACCTCGGGTCCTCTCACTTAATCGGAACCTAACAAAAAAGGTTTTAAGCTAGCCTAATTGTCAAAAATGCTAACAAAGTTGATAAAAAAAGGGGGGTTGGATCGTGGATAGAAATTAAGAAAAATTAACTAAGTTAAAGGAGAATGTATAAAAAGTATTTTTAGATTTTTGGGAAATTGGAAGTTCAAAAATTTAAACAATAATCGAATGAGATAAAATCCTCTTGAAAACAAGCTTAGGCTATCATGGTTCAAACAAATTTTCCGGGAGTAAAATTCACTAAGTTTTCAAATAATTAACCTTAAAGAACTCTTTAAGTCCAAGGTTTTAATCATTGAACTCCATTTCTTAAAAGCATCTTAGTGTGTGAAATGGACAAGTAAATGCAAATGGTCACTTGGATCAAGCATAATCTTAATATCAAACACAACTAGGCAGATAAAGAGGGTTAACACAATCACCAAAAGACATATATGAGACTTTATATATTAAGCAGCAAAGTTCTACATGTAACCAAATCCATAACACATAAAATCGTTCAACGCTTGATTAAACTCTAACCAAGCTAATTTAACTACACTACTGTAAACCCTAACTCAGAGATTTACAATAATATAGTTAAACTTGACAATGTCAGATTAACTCTCCTTCGAAGCCCGATGAACTCAAGCCGCTGCTACATTTTCAAGAGGGATGAAGACCTAGCCGTGCATGACTTTGAAACTCTCCATCACTGCTGAAGCTCCGACGCCACCCATGGCGGTAGAGACTGGCGGTGGAGTTGAGAATGAAGTGATCAGTGGTGGCTGATGACTGTCGCAGATGAGAAATGATGGTGGCGAAGAATCAGATGATTTTTGTGTTCTCCTCTCTGGCTTCCGAATGTCTTTTGTCCAAAGAGTCTCCTCTTTCTAACCTAATTCGGCAAGATTTTAAAGGATGGATGCGGGTCGGGTCAGCACAGTGAGAGAATTTTCCAATTAAAGTCCAGGTATCCGACTGCTCGCCGCAACAAGGAAGGAGCTGTGCCGCGACATGCACTTCCTGGATCGCTTGCTGCGGCAGAATAATTAATCAACGCCCCGGTGTGTTGTTGCTTGATGATGCAACGCACCGCGGCGAGATAATTAGTTTACGCCGCGACGTGCCTTCTTCTCGATGCGCCGCGACGTGCGTTAAGTATCTCACGCCCTGTTGACTCTTCTGGTCTTTTTTGACTCCTTTTTCTCCTACAATATAAAATAACAATTTGCAGCATCAATTGTCCTTAGAAAAAATTATAATGCAATTAATGTCAATGTGTAACAATTTTACTAACAAATTGTATAAAATATAAGCTCACCGTAAGGGACTAATTTAAGCACAAAATCACTAAGTAAAGGTCAAAAAGTTATATTAAAAGCCATGAAAGTGTAGCCAATTTATATTATAAACTTGGGCTCAATCAGTAGACATATCAGTTCATTGACCTGGCCAACCACTCCAAACTATCTTGTTGAGAGCTAATCGGTTGATATTGGAGTGGTTCTAGGAAGCCCAATGTATCACATATTACCTCTTTCTAGCTCCACCTGTTATTCCTGATCACCTCTGAAACTGTGGCCATCATTTTCAACTCAGAGCCGTTAACGGCCCTAACAGAAGAGAAATGCTGGAGAATACCTCTCAGGTGCCAAGGATCCTGCCAAAAGTAAGTAGAAGCTCCATTTCCTATCCTAATTCTGAATTGGTTCCCTAATTTATCCCTTACGGCTAAAATTTTCCTCCAACTCCATAAACTTTTGCTAGTAGGTTGGATACTCCAAAAATTCCTTCACCTAAGGAGTATAGAGTGTACCCACTTCACCCAGAGAGCTTCAGGGTCATGAAACAAAATCCAAATCCTATTTCCAAGAAGCACAGTATTCCAAGTTGGTAAGTGTTTAATCCCAAGACCACCTTCCTTTTTTGATATACATATGTCAGACCATTTGACAGGCGTGAGTGAGTCATGGGTGTAAGGGTAACAAGTCACATGCCTGAGAGATAAAGACAAAAATTGGGTTGAACTATTTGCGAGCACGCTCACTCCACCCGCCCCACTTTTTTCACTCAATCTCTCCTAATTAATTTCAGGTGACTATGATTTCTCGTAGAGAGGTAGAGCAATGTCTTATGAGTCTATTGGTTCAAGAATCAAATCATTTGGACATCGGATGACAAAGTTATGGCCAAAAGAAGCAAAGGTGTTCAGGGTGAGTTACTTCGGGCAAAGTCACCGTGGTGCTTATGCACGAGGGTGACTTTTAACTCACCCATGCAAAGTCGTTGTCGTGCTTAAGCACGAGGGTGACTTCCAATTTTTCCCCTGAAAAGTCACCATCGTGCTTATACATGAGAGTGACTTCCATTTTTTCCGATGCAAAGCCATCGTCGTGCTTATACACGAGGGTGACTTTCCTCTCACCATTTTCTGCATGTTTTTGCAAAAAAAAAAGTTCCCCCTCTCTTCTTCAAACCTCCATAACTTTAGATCTAGAACTCCAAAAATTGCAAACTTTATATCAATAGAAAGCTAAAAGAATGATCTACAACTTTAATGAAGACATTTTATCAAAATCTTCCTACATCATTACAGTTTAATCAAGGAAGTTCATATTAAACTTTTACCTCTCTTTATCTTTTCTTTGTTTCGTTCTCAGCCAACTTCTCTACGTGTCTTTCTTCACCAAATTCAACACTTCAATTTTCATTTCTAGCTTTTCCACTCCATTTTCATTCAACTAATTCACCACAAATTCACAGTACCCCTAAATATGAAATTTACTCAAAATTGTCAAAATCATCATAAACCAAATATTAGTTATTCATCCTCTTCACGTTCTGCTCTTCATCATTTTCTGTTCATTTTCCTATCTCTTTATTCTCTACATTTTCTTAATTCTCTTCCCTTAACTATCTTTTATACGATCTTCCTCACCTCAGACCATCATCTTACAACTATTTTTCAACCAAAAACCATTCTTTTGGTTATCTCTAAAACACTCACATATTCACGTGCATTCACACACGCACACACACGTGCACACACACATATATACATACATATTCACAGTGAAGAGAAACAGAGTATATCAGAATATCATCCTTTTCATACATTCTCTATTTTTCTTCTCAAATTCCATTTTAAATCTTTCACTAACCTTCCCGGACATCACCACATACTTATTCTATAACTCAAAAATTCATTTTATTCTCATCCTTAAAAATACTCAACACTCACGTAAACAGTGAAAATAGAGCCTTTACTTCTGTTTTCTTCAAATTGTTTCTGCACAAAATTATACATGTTTTCTAATATCATTTAACTCCAAGAAAATTATTTCTACATTATCTAATCACAAGGAATCATCAAATACTAAATGACATTATATCCAAATTTTTCATCTCATTAGCACAGTGTTCATGAAGATGGTCATTAATTCCATGATCATGAAAATGGCAGTTAATTCATCGAATTTATTTCATAAATTAACAACTCTAAAGCATTTACACAATACTTACTTGTTAAAACTCCAAGATCTTCAACTATCATGAAGCCCTAAACTTCATGCAATTTATGTACATCATTATGAAAGCTGGCAAGTTTTGGTTTCTCTTAAGGAAGTAAAAGAAAACCGAAGTTGGGGATGGCAAGTAGATGGATGAAAACAAGGTTTATCTTTGGTGATGATTTGATGAAAAACGTTGTATTAGGAAAGATCTCAAGGAAGAAGCTTCGAGAAAGATGAAAATAAGAATACATCACTTGATCTTTCCAAGGTTAAGAAAATTAGCTTTAAACATGGACACTTGTCCACTTCTTACACCCTTAGCTAATTTCCCAAACTAACTAGTTCTATTTGTCTCCAATTTCTAATCCAATTGTCTCCCAATTTTAATTGGCACTTGTCAATAAATCCTAACGTCACATATTAAAATTTCTACTGCCATCTAACATTTATTTCTACCACTATTCATCAATTATTCTGCCACTTGGCATTTTTCCTAGTCCAATATACCCTTAAAAGTTCCTAAATTTCACAAAAAATTTTAAATCAGTAAATATACTCTCCAAACCAATTTTCAAGACAATCTAACCATAATTCTCAATAATATCACATTACAATTCAATTATACCCAATATGTCAATGAATGCATGTACAATCATTTTAATGTGTGTAAAAATTCGAATATACGTGCGTGTATGCTAACAATATGCATAAGCATGAAAATGCAATTTTCTTAATCTCTCATTGATCTCACATGTACCGTATTTTTTGGGTTCTAACCTTTTGTATGGGAACGGGATGTTACATACAGTCATATCTGTGTCCATGCAAATTTTTTCTATGTAAAATCATGAAATCTATAGTTTTTATTAATATACATATTCTCGTACACAGTTGTGTATCAGATGATATATGTCTTAGAAATCCTAAATTTGACTATAAAAGGACATAAGTAGAGGCAAATTGGAAAGACCTTACTTTAAAGTAGATTCTAGACATGAGGAGGTCAGAGTGGCAATAACATAGATCCAGATACAAGAAAAACTCAAAGTTAAAATTAAAAAAGATTCGATAGAAGGCTACCTCAAATCCAAACTTGCAAAAAGAGTCAATAAAATATATGGGAGATTTATAATTGTGAACTCTTTATTTTCTATTAGTTTTTCTACATGTTTATATTTGATTTTGTTTTCTATTATGAGTAACTAGACTCTTTTTAGTGTTTAGGTATGATGAACCCTAGTTTGTGATACAATATGTCTTAATCTTTTATTTAGCAAAATTATTTTGATTGATCTATTGTGATTAAATTATGTGTTTTATGCATGTTCTAACAGATTCAGAATATTTTTGCAAGATTTGTTATCATATCATTGAGATTGAAAAATCATTTGTATGAACAAATCTACCATAATTGAAAGGGGTTGATTGTAAACCTAGAGATAGGTCGATATAAATCCTTTGGATTAAGGTCAAACCTAATATGGAATTCACAAATCAATAAAGCAATCCTAAAAGCAATAACTGGAAAATTTTTGGTTAATCACCCTATGGATTAGTTGTTAGTAGTCTTGAGAAAGTTATTAACATAAGACATGAATTTCCACGGTCCAATATTTAATAAAATAATTGCATGATAAAAGGTTAATTATTATATGATTTTTAGGGAGATTCATTACCTAAACACTAACATTTGATATTAAGTTTTCTATGTAATTTCCTTTTTCTTCTGAGTTCATTAGTTTTGCCATTTTTATTTTATTTATTTGAGTTTTATCTTTAACTAAAAGCCAAACATCCAATTCATAGGCTAGATAATAGGAGAAAGGTAACTACTTGTAATTACTATCTTCGTAGGATCAACTCATACTTACCTATGCTAATTATAGCTACGTCGTGCACTTGTGGTTAGTTTAAATATTGATATTAGAAAAGTATCAATCAATCCTACTCTTCATATTCCTCTTTTTTAGCTTCATTCTCTTTTTGAACAACAACTTCCTCCTTTTCTGTAACCACTAGCTTCTCTCTACTTTATAAAGTTATCATATTCACATGTTCCCTCAAATCTTGTTTAATGTATCAAGATAAAACACGCAGAACTTTAGTCTTATAGCCTCCATTGAAGCAATGAATTTCATAAGGGCATCTTGACAATATTAATTATCCTCTTATTGATGTTATTATCGTAAAAATCTAGATGAAGTGTGATCATTCAATGCAAAGTTGTAATAACTGCACTATTTTGGATTATAACTATTCTTGTATGGTTTATCTTAAGGCCAGTTGTCCATATAAATTGGATGCCTCATTTATGGTTTGATGCCTAACGTTTATGATTAGAGTGATTGTCCTGACCAATATCACAGCATGTCATGTATATTGATTAAGCTTTCAAATACATATCATTGCACTGCTTTGAATATTTTTCATTATTTATTCTTCATTTTCTTTATCATCCTAAGCCGTCAATTTATGTTTCTTGAGCCTCCCATTACTTTTTCGCTAAATTTATCCTTTTATAGCTTGAAAATTAAGGTTCTATATGATACATGGTCATATATGATACAAATATCACAGCATGTCATGTATATTGATTAAGCTTTCAAATACATATCACTGCAACACTCTGATTATTTTTCCTTACTTATTCTTCATTTTCTTTATCATCCTAAGCCGTCAATTTATGTTTCTTAAGCCTCCCATTACTTTTTCACTGAATTTAGCCTTTTATAGTTTGAAAATTAGGATTCTATATGATATATGGTCATTAACATGAGCATATGTGGTTGCCATGTTGATTATATACCACAAAACTCTTGAATATCAAATGAACATGGGTATAAAATGTGCACACGTGCATGTCCAAAGACCATGTAGCTATCTAAAACTATGCAGCCATCTTATTTTGCATGAAAGATGTCAACATCGGTGTGTTGGTACGGACACAAGCATGTCCACATGACACGAGTGTGTTCAGAGCACATGTGCACTTTTAACATCTTCATAACTTGGTCAAAATAGCTATAAGTTGCCCCAAACTTGTCCCCATATATATGTTCCTTTTACTCAAAATAAGTGAATTGCAGCCTAAAAATATAATAGAAATGAATTAAGTACCAAAAACAATAAAAATTCTAAAATAATCAAGCAGAATGCACTAAATATAGGACCAAAAAAATAGTCTATTAAGGATTTATGATAAACTAATGTTTGTATCAACAAGTGCATCATTATTGGAAGCAATTCCTCTAATAATTATTTGTGAACAAAATGACTTAGATGCAGCTGTAACGTTTTATGTTAGAGACGATGCAAGTGTTATTTAACAAGTTGGGATGAATGCTCAACATGATCTTTGTCTTTTAACCATTTGGAGAACAGAAACATTATATTCACAATTTCAAAAACCATCCATACTATAAGCATAACATGTTTGCAGTTGCTTGTATCATTCCTAGTGGAGTAAATTTAGTATCCAACCATGGTCAGGGAATGAGAAAATTCCAACTACTGTTGGCAAACTAGCTGGGTTGTATTCGTGGTGGAAAGTTACGACAACTTTTAAAATTACGCCCAAACTTGTAAAATTTATTATTTGGCCGAAGTAATTTGATTTTCAAATGTTCTTAAAGAAATTATCATTTCCTAATTATTTTTGTACAAATAGAAGAATGTTATAATTTTTATGTGATTTGTAATTAATCAGTATTTTATTTTATAGCCAAGTCAAATAGACATATAAGCTCTTAATTATATCTATGGCCCTATTTTTAGTTGTCTTCTTAGCAGACTTTTGGTATGATTATGATGTAGAGTTATTAGGATATCTAGAGTTATATAAGCTCTGTTACTATCTCATAGTTACATTTAAAAGACTTATAAAATTGTGTATTCTAATTCAATTATTTCATGCATCAATTAAATCATGGATGGTTGCATAGGAGATACTAAGACCAAAAGAAAGATTGAGACCTCCTGTGAATAATATGGAGGGTGTCTTGAGTTCCTGCTCCCATGAACCTAAATCATCTGTTCTTCGAGTGCAATTAGTCTACCAAACTTTGGTTTCAGCTACTTAACTCATTCAATGTAACAATCTCGGTCAATGAATGGGCAAACGTATTGGAGAGTGTCTCTTGCCTGATGTTGAAATTTAATGGTGATCCAAAACTCTTTAACATAGCTTTTGGTACATTAGTATATTCTATATAGAAAGAGAGGAATTCAAGGATGTTTCACAACTATTATGTAACTATAGAAGAGAACTCCATGAGGATAAACCACGAGATCCAGTTATATGCTATGGAGAAGGAGTTTCTCCTGATATATGCTCCAACCTTTCGATTTGCAGGAATTAAGAATCCGACTGCCTAGGTCTTGTTTCCTTTTATGGTCTTGAGTGTTTCTCTATATTTTGTCCATGATTGATTAGCTTTGGCTTTCTAATATTGTAGTTTTCGGTTGTACATGTTACCTTGAGATCTTATTAATTAATTACTAACTTTTTAAAAAGAAAAACGTAGCGTCTTCATATAGTTATGCAATTTATACGGCATTATGCCCTACAACTTATATCTCGTTGTAGCTACAAACAAACTGTGAGAATCTTCCCTTGTTGCTAAATATTTCATGAACGTATAATTAATGGATGTGAATTCCAAAGAAGTTAATATTTCAGAGCTATTTTCTCCACATTTGATCTTCTGTCTTTTCTTGGAGCACTTATCAACGTATGTACTCATAAATAATCTACCAGACTAGAATCATGTACTGAAAACTCGATCTTGGTTTAACTTTTGTATTTAACAGTCACTATCCAAGTACTGAAGCCAGCGGTTGGGTTCTCCGTTTTCATTTTGTCCACTCCACATACTTGCTTATATAACCACCCTCCTATATCTATGTCTCTATCTGTATATAAGAGCCCTTAAAAACAGTTTATTCTCATCATCATCATCATCATCAAGGAGATAAGCCAACTTCTATATTTACATAAAAGAAAGCAGACATATATTTATAGATATGGCAGCTACCACCAAAATAGTGCTTGCTCTTCTCTTCATTCTCTGTATTGGTTACTGTAAGTTCTCACACTTCGGTATTAACCATATACAAATTGAATATAATCCTAAGATTGTAACAGCTAACTTATGATCATGAAATTTAGTTGGGTGCACAGAGGCAGAAGTACCAACATGTACCAAGGTGTACAGAATCCAAGACGGAGATTTGTGCGTCTACATTGCACAAAAATTCAAGTTGAAGCTTAATAATTTCTTGTCACTTAACCTTAACCTCAATTGTAGAAACCTCTTTGTTGGTCCGTGGGTTTGTATAGAAGGCAAGGTACAATAATTAAGCTTCGGCCGTCTTACTAATGACCGCAATGCAAAAGTTATGAATGATAATATTACAAGTATGAGATGATGTGGCTGCTTGGCCGTTGAATTACGTATGTTATCCACTTTTCTTAATTTGTTTTCGTAATAAAACAGCTACTCTTCCTCGTGCGATCCTCCGCCTTTGAATTTGCTTAAGTTTGTGTTTAATTTTTAAATTTAGATTGAATTTAACTGGCAACACTATAAACATAAATGAATATAGTGTTACATGTATAAACAAGTCTTAATCAAGCAATTGAACAAGAACTCTTAAATATAAATATATTGATTTTAATTTAAATTCGTTTATTAGACATTTTCTTAGATTTCATATTTATTCTTTTAATTTATTAGAGGAGTTCTGTATAATGAAAGTATAGAAAATACTAGTAATTTGAAATTATGGTATCTTGCACGTATATGAAAGGTAAATCTCTCTCATTATCTTAAAAGTCCTAAACCCAACATATAATCGAATGTTATTCCAAATGAATCATATCTAGACTTGTATAAATTAACCCAGTTTATATGGTCTAATAGTAAGTCTACAAATTAAAGGGATTAAAATTTAAAAATCATCCAACTTAAGTTTAGAAATTAGGCCAAAAAAATTTAAGGACTAGGATTGGGTTTTTAAAAATCTAAAAATGTTTGAACCTAGTTTCTCATATGGGGCCCACCTGTGAAAAATAGTCAGAATATCAATTTCTTTTTTTGGCCATCATGACTATAACGAAGACCTCTATTGAAAAGTTTGACCGGAGCATTAACATCGGTAAATGGTAGCTAAAGATACAAGCCATTTTAATACAAGATGGGTATGAGATTGCACTTGATGGAGTGGAGAAAAAGCCAACAGATATGGCGTCAGATAAATTCACAAATCTAGATAAAAAGGCTAGATCAGCCATCATATTGAATCTCTCCGATGAGGCTTTACAGGAGGTTGCTAATGAAAGCACAACCAAAGGTATGTGGGATAAATTAAAAGCTATGTACATGAAGAAGACGGTGGAAAATCGACTTTATCTAAAACAGAAGTTGTACATGTTGAGGATGATAGAAGGTACATCTATTCTTTCACATCTAGATAAATTTGATTCTCTTATTTTGGATTTGAAGAATGTAGATGTAAAAATTGAGGATGAAGATCAAGCCATATTGTTGTTATGTTCCCTTCCCCAGTCCTTTAAATATTTTCGTGATACTATGATTTATAGGAAAGAGTCAGTCTCATATAATAGTATTGTTAGACCCCGAACTTTTCTTAGAAGTTAGAACTAATGAATGAAAATTCTTGAATTAGAAATGATAGACAAGAGTAAAGTAGTGAATGAGAAATGTAGATAGATTCATGTTTTGATTTGGTGTTTTTGGTGGATAAGAGATTTTGAATTGGGAAGAATTAAGGTGAAAGTTATTGAAAGCAAAAAATGAAGTTGAATATGTGTAGTAAGTTGATAAAGGATATGTATATATGTCAATGCTCTGTTATTAGTGTTCCTGATTAGTCATGGACTATAATTTCTTTATGTATTGATTTGAAATGGAGTTGAGAATGAGGAGTAAATGACGTAGAAAAGGTGATCTTGGCATGAGTTATGTTAAGGAAAGTTTTTGAAAGAAAATGGGTAGTTGATCTAGAAAATGTTCATTGAGTACGCTCCAGTCTTTTGGCAACAAATTTTTCTCTAGTTATCTAAACTAGATGATTCTTGATTTAGATTAAACCAGAAACATATGGCTACATTTCTTATGAAGACATCGAATTTAAATTCTGTCTTTAAGAATCCTAAAATTTGTCATGAAGTTGAGAACTGGGTGCAGTACAGTGGTGGATGAATGAAAAGTTCGCGTTCTAATTTCAAGGGAAATTTTGGATTCATCTGGATAGATTTAGATAAAGTTATCTTTTATAAAGTTATAGCTTATCTTTTTAGCTTTCCAATGGTATAAAGTATGTAATTTTTGGACATCAGAGTTGAAAGTTATTGTTCTTATAAGGGGAGATACTCAGGAGCATAGATGCATCATCTGTAAAGATGTATCGTATGTGATGACGTCACATTGTCTGTGATGACGTCATATCGTCTACAGAGACGTATCATTTTTTATGACATCATATCGTCTATGATGACGTCATATCATCTCACTACAAGAAAAATTAGTTTCAGCAACTATTATTAATGGTTGCTAAAAGTAAGAAAATGGTCGTTAAAAGTTATA
>JAOSBL010161707.1:0-11605 GCA_027568915.1 Erythroxylum roraimae | reverse complement strand
GTCATATATGATAGGGGGAGTGATATCATAATTGTTGGTCGAGGAATTATAAAGGCAGCAAATCCTGCAGAGGCAGCCCGTGAATATCGGCTTAAAGGATGGGATGCATACTTGGCCAAATGCGCTTGAAATTGTATTTAGTTTTACCCCATTGAAGTTCAAATGGTTAATTGCTTTCGCTGGCTAAATGCACTTGAAATCAAATTTTGTTGATCTTCAACAATATGATTTGCTTTACCAGACATAATGTGATTGCCTGATTGTTTCCCTTCGATTTAGTATTCCTATGGATACAAAAGCCAGCATCATCTCATGATTGATTCTACTTATACGGATTACTAGAAAGATAGCACTAACAGAAATACATTTTAGCTGGTTTTCTGGGGCAATTTGCTAAACGATAGACTGTCCCTTTTCCAAGTCTGCAAGTCCAAGAAGGTTTTCAGTTTGTATTTGTACATATTCCCTTCAGCTTGTTGATATGTTTGAGATAATATAGTAGAGAAGAGTTAGCACACAAATAGCTTGCCTCCTGGAAACCATTCAGTTTGATGCCTAAGAAACTTGTCCTTTCAGGCATTGTTACCAATCCTTTTCCAGGAAGTGAAATAATTGTGAGTTTAGTTGACAGATCATAAAAGAATAACATGCTTAGCAAATTATTTTGTTCCCTGGAAAGTTTGTTATGCAAGTGGTTTCATGGTATAACTTTGCATCTTCAGCATAACTAATCAAGTTGTGATGGTGCCTTAATGTTTGAATGCTTCAACCAGTCAAATGTTTCGAACTTTCAGGCACTTTAAGCAGTGAAATCCTGGCTCAGGTTGCCTTTTCTAACCCGACATCTTCCTCTGCAACCAACATACATGTTCATACCTCCATTAAGGAAATGACTAACCCCACTTATGCTTCTGCCTTGCCAGATCTTCCTTGTCACCCTACTTTAGCAGTTGCTACGGTTCTCTGCAAAGACTAATTACTGTACATATCTAAATGTCAGAGGCATCCCATCCCATGTATTGGAATGACATGTATTTTAAAAGCACACTACTTCTTCTTGCTTGTTTTCTATAACCCTAGCTTTTGATTTGTTAATTAACGGTAGAGTACTCGGTTTTTTAAGTACAATTAACATTTTTTACGCATTTGTACGAAGAAAGGGATTTGATCTAGTATCGGTATAGTGTGTAAGACCAAAGCCTCTGCTCCTTTTGGTTATCTTATCTTAGAAGACAACAAATCACTGATTTGTATGAAGAAAAAGCTATACTCCTGCTTTTGTACTTCAGTATTTTGATATGAAAACGTGGGGAAGCTAGATGACTTACTTGTCCCATTCTGTTTTTGTACCCAAAAAAAAAAAGTTGGTTTAGACTGACAATTTGCATGGAGTAGTTGAAGATAATGGGGCTGTGGGGACCAAAACTAATCAGTAAAGAGAAGCACTAGACACATTTTACTCTACACCTCAGACCTAAACTACCATCGTTGGCCAAAATAACCACAAATGGCAAGAATGCTCCATTTGCATCCCTCCCCTCCAATTTCTGTATGATATTGTTATTACGTAAAATACTAATTCATATCTATACTGATAAAGAAAGAGCATTAGTCTATTTTTCTTTTTTTGATTTAAAAGAAGTGATGGACACTTCGAGAAAAGCCAACAAAGTGCTTGTCCTTATTAACCAGAGACAATACAGCGATTCTGTGGGATCTGTCACACTCTGCATTTTACTTGTTGCCTACTTAGACATGTATATAAATGTCTATAATAAGCAGCCAAATCTGTTACAGAGTTGTCCTTCTTCTGTAACTACCTGAGCAGCACCAAACATTGGCATACTTGTCTCTGTCGATTCTTTCTCTCTTTTATGGTAAAAGAATTTGAACTTGAATTGTTGGAGATGAGAAGAATACGAAGAGAGTGAGGCACCATTTGCTTTTATGGATTCTGGTACACCCCCCAAGTTCAAAAAGATGACATTTTTAGCGATTCCATCAACAGTTATGCAGGAGTGGTAAGAGGAGGCACAAAGGAGATGAACTTTTCTAAGAAGCTAAACAAGGTGGTAAAGGGGTATCAGTGGGGCCTAGTGAATGTAATCTCAGCAACAAACCTTCACTTTTAGTACAAAACACAAAATTCCTCACCTGTCAAAACCAAAATTCATTCTTTTCTCTCCTTTAACTTCCATCTTCATATCAATAACTCTTCTTTCTCTCTTTAGCAGTCTGTCTTTTATACTATAGTGAACGAAGAGATTTCACCTCGGTTCTTCGGTTTCAGGCTATTTCCTATTAGGGTTTTCCTCATCATTTTATACCCACAAAATGATGGCTGATAAAAAGGGCTGTTTTGATCCTAACTCCATCCAAGAAGATAAGAATGATGAGCCTTATTCATTCTTGCCACTACCAACGTCTTTAATGGTAAACAGAGCTACAGACAGCCACCATGAGAGCATTGAAGAGAATATAAAACTCTCGACTGAAGAACTCTCTTTCCAGCTTCAACAGCAGCTAGCATTTGAGGCCAGTCTGATACATGATTCCTTGGTGGAAACACCATACCCTCCTTCAACACCTGACCTTCTCAATCTTTTCCACTTACCGAGATGCTCAACCTCTTCTTTACTACCAAATTCATCTGTCTCCTTCACCAACCCTGGTTTCAACACTAGCTTAGGACTTGTTGGTGACCTTCCAATGGCAGATACTGCTTCATCATCCACTGTTCTATATGATACTATCTTCCCTTTGAACCTTCCACCACAGACCCCTTACTTTAGAGAGCTGTTTCACTCTCTACCGACCCATGCTCTCACTTCGCCAGCAACTGCCTCGAGAGGTGGCACTTTTTTTGGTGTTTTAGGGGATGATTACAAGGAGTGTAACGTAGGACGTCTTTACACAGATGCAGATGACCCTCAACAGTTTGAACACGGTGTTAATACTACGGAGTTCACCGCAAATATGTCTTACGTTGGTAAAGGACAGGAAGGTGGCAAGGGCACCAAAGTCTCGGAACATCAAAGGAGGAAACACTTGACTGATAAGTTTGAGACGTTGAGGAGTTTGGTTCCAAAACCCACAAAGGTACTTAATTACCTACTCATGTCATAGGTTGTAGTTCCACTTCGTGTGTGCGCAAGAATATAGGAAAAGTATCTGATATGATTATCATTTTTGTTAGATAGATCAACTGTCAATATAGGAAAAGTTTCTGATATGCTTGTTGATGGTGTTTCTTAATAACCCTTTTCATTAATTGCAAATGCATAATTATTGGGAGGGAGTAGAATGATAGAGCATCAGTGCTGAGAGATGCCAGAGATTACATCAAAGAACTCCTTAGAACCGTTGAAGAGCTCAAATTACGAGTGGAGAAGAAGAGATGTGGGAGCCAGAGGATCAAGAGGATTAAGACTGAAGGGGAAGCCAATGGGAATGTAGTAGAGAGCTTGAATATGAATTGTGTTGGTGACCCAGATCAGAAGCATACTACATCATTGAGGAGCTCTTGGCTTCAAAGGAAGTCCAAGGATACAGAGGTTGATGTTCGAATTATAGAAGACGAGGTCACCATTAAAGTGATCCAGAGAAAGAAGATCAACTGCTTGCTGATTGTGTCCAAGGTCCTTGATGAACTCCAATTGGATCTCCACCATGTTGCTGGTGGTCACATTGGCGACCACTGCAGCTTCTTGTTCAACACTAAGGTCTGTTCTCCCTAACTTATTTTGCTTCTTTATTTGAATAAAAATGAAATGTTTTTACTAAAGACAGAATCTTTCAATGTTGCAGATACACGAGGATTCCTGTATCTATGCCACTGCTATAGCCAACAAACTAATCGAGGTCATGGATCAAGAGTATGCATCCGGCCCACCAACAGGTTCATCTTGATGGATAGGAATTTGCAAATGGGAGTATCTTTATCCGGATCATTAATTTCTTGCATGCAATCTTCTATAGGTAGAGATAGAACTACTAATTAGGAGAAACAAGTAATATTGTCAAAATCGAACAGAAAACTTCATGATACAGTTCCATTTCTCACTAAATTGAGTTAAACAATGAAGTGGAAGAAACAGGATATATATGCTAGTGCTTTATTGGAGACTCTCCCAGTTATCTTCTTCCTGTATACTGGTGAACATGCATTTCAGGGATTATCTTTTGGTTTAGTTTACAATTCTATTTGTTCTTCTAAACTTCCTACTATCTCAGTTGAACCCTGTTTCTGATTTATTCTACTTTTGGTTTTTTGTGTCGTTTGAAATAGAAGGAGAAATAATGGGATGAGACAATCGGTTCAACAGTTATTAACCTTTTACATTCAGCTTAAGACTCCCTGCATAATGCACCTCCTCTGCAACTCTTCAAAGTGAAAAACCTACATCCCAATTTGCCCTTTATGGTAATTTAAAGTTTTGATTCATGTTCTTTTCTTGATCATAACTTGAAAGGACTATTGATGGAAATCTTTTGAAAGTTCATAAACTCTACCGATTGACAGAAATAGATTATGTTAAAGCACTATAAATTATCATCAAACTATTCATTCCAACATACTCAAAACAGTATCCTTGAAAGACTTGATTGAGAAAAGAATTCAGAGACACATTTGATTCATAACTGTAGAAGACTAATTGCTACTGGAACCATGTATCCATCTCAATCTATATGTATCAATCCGCATTTCATTGATAGACGGAGCTCTCTCTTTCTCATCTCATACCTAATTCCTAGACAAGCAAAGGGTATCTCCCTATAGTTCCAGTAAGTTCATAAACAGAGATCCACAGCACTACTAGAAGAGGCCATTGCCTATCTACTGCTAGCTGTTGAGGTAAGCTAGACTGCAAAGAAGTTGTAGATGAAAGCAGACATGCATCTTCCCATATGCAACCTGTACCCTAAATTTCTAGTCTTTCTGGTCACCACCAGAAAAGCAAAGAGCCACATCATGTTGGATAATAAGTCCATCAAGACTATCACAAGCCTTGCCATATCATCTTTCTCCCATTCCCACCAACCTCGAGACTGTAGCTATAGTTTGCCTCATCATCATCACCCATAAACCGCAAGAATGCTCTATACTGGGGCCATGAGAAGGTGAAAAGCTTCGTCTTGCAGAGGATCAATCACCCAAGGTACCCTCTGCATATCATCAAAGAAAGGATTGGCAGATGTCATGCTAGAATAGAAACTCTATGCGCAAATACATGAAAGTAAATATCAAGTCAAGAAATTTTATAGCTCATAAGAAAGTATTGAAAGACAAAATATCAAAGAACAACTGCCTCAAAAGTTCAATGTCCCTCAAACATAGTGAAGCTCGACTGGGAAAATAAATTTCTGGAACTCAACACTATTTTGTGGCCCATCATAAAATCTTTAATTTTATACTTACAACGTGGGGCCTATCGTGAGAGCTTGTAAAACAATCAATTATATATAATATAATTACGGATTGAAAATGGTCAATCTTTATACTGAATTTACAGATTGGACTCATAAATATTTTAGATTTGAGAGATTAACCCAATTTTGTTAAATTCCATGATTTAAATCATTGTTTGATTTTAAATTCATGTATATACTTAATTTTATGCAAATATATGATATTGATGCATGATTAATAAATTTTAAAAGGATTATGTGAAATTAATGTAAAAAAAAGGATTATGTGAAATCTTTATTATTTATATTTTGCATAAAAAGAGGTGTCATGTGATCAATATAATCTTAATTAGTTGAAGATTAGCCACAACATCTTTGATTAAGAAAAATTATATATTACATGTTATGGATTACATCTAGTAAAATGACACATGCTGTAATTAATTATATTCAAATATGATAAATTTTATCTCAGAGGAAGATTTATTATATGCGCATGGTTAATTAGGATGGAATAGTAAGTTATCTTTTTCTTAATTTACTCACAAGTATTAAGAAAGGAATATAATTTGGTAGTTTCATCATAAAGGTTATATATGAATCTTTTAATTAAAGCTTAGCCCACAAGCAGTTTTAATTGTTATATGATTTACATTTAAAATATGATTACATGTTTTAACATTGGTAAAACATGATACATGTTTCTTTGCTTTAACAAATTTAGTGACATAAGCATGTTTATTTAAAGTTTGTGCAATTATTCAACCTGTGAATTTTTTTGATATTCAATGTGATATTCTCGAATTGAATGGTAATAACTATAAAATATAGAAAGAGAGGGTTCTCTTCCAATTAGAGTGTATGGACATTGATTATGCTATATGAAAAGATGAACCACCTGTACCTACTGAAATTAGCACTCAGGCTGAAATTGCTCTTTATGAAAGTTTCTAATCGCCTCAGCATGATGTACATAAAAACCAAAATTCATCATAGTATTCGTGGTTCTATTGGAGAGTGTGATCATGTTAGGGATCTACTGAAGGCTATTGATGAACAGTTTGAGTCTTCAGACAACGCCCTAGCCAGCACCTTAATGACCAAGTTATCATCAGTGAAGCTCACAAGTGTTAGAGGTGTGCGTAAACACATCATGCGAATGAGGGACATTGCAGCTTAGCTAAGGTCTCTTGAGGTTAAGATGTCGGAGCCTTTCCTTGTGCATTACATACTTAATTCCCTTCCACCTCAATATGAACCATTTAAAATCTCTTACAATACACATAAAGACAAATGGTCTATCAATGAACTGATGATCATGTATGTTCAAGAGAAAGGGAGGTTGGTAATGGAATTGGGTGAAAGTGCACATATGGCTACAGAAGGGAGGAATAGAGGGCAAGCCAAACAAAAGGGAAAAGGTAAAATACCAATCCGTACTGAGATCAAAAATGATTTCAATCCCAAATGTCGCTAATGTAAAAAGAAAGGGCACATAAAGAATGATTGTGCTAAATTTAAGGCTTGGCTTATAAAGAAAGGTATTTCAATCTCTCTTGTTTGTTATGAATCTAATATGGTTGATGTTTGTCATAACACTTGGTGGATTGATTCCGATTCTACAATCTATATTTCTAATACCTTGCAGGCTTTTCTAAACCACAGGAGCCAGTGAGTAGTGAACAATGCATTTATTTAGGCAATAAGATGTGTTCACATGTGGAAGTCGTTGGACTGCAAATTAGAATGTTTTTGTTTTGAATTTGGAAAGAACATTTTATATTCCAAGTTTTTTTAGAATTTTGATTTTAGTCTCAAGATTTGTATCTTTGGGATATGCCTTTAACTTTTCAAATACATCATTTGGTTTGCATCATGGATCTAATCTCGTTGGGAATGATACAATGATTGATGGTCTTTTTCGGATTAATTTGCAAGAAAATGTTTTCACAATACAATGCATGTTCACAGTAATGTTGGTATTAAAAGATATGTTATGAATGAACAATCCTCTATATTATAGCACCAAAGATTGAGACATGTTTCCCTTGAAATAATTAAAAAATTAGTAAATGATGGAGTACTTAATACTTGGATTTTACTGACTTTGATGTTTGTGTGGACTGCATAAAGGGAAAGCAGACTAACATGAAAAAGAAAGGTGCCAAAAGGAGTTTAGACATAATAGAGATCATACATACAAACATTTCTAGTTCAGAACTGGACTTGTATGGTCAGAAATACTTCATCTCATTTATAGATGATTACTCATGATATATGTACCTCTACTTGCTTCACAACAAGAACGAAGCATTAGATGCCTCTAAGGTATTTAAAACGGAAGTAGATAAACAATGCGGTAAGCAAATAAAGATCGTGAGATCAGATAGAGGTGGAGAATTTTATGGTAGATACACTGAGGGTGGACAAGCACCTAGTCCATTTGAGAAGTTTCTTCAGGAGCATAGAATAATAGCTCATTACACCATGCCTGGGGTCTTCAGACCAGAATGATGTAGTGGAAAGAATAAACCAAACATTATTAGACATGGTGCGGAGTATGCTTAGCAACTCTACAACTATAAACTTCCTAAATCCTTGTGGATTAAAGCTCTTAAAATGATAGTGTATATATTAAATTGAGTTCCAACCAAAGTTGTTTCTAAAACACCATTTGAGTTATGGAAATGTTGGAAACCGAGTTTGCAACATATATGCATTTAGGGATGCTCGTCTGAAGTAAGAGTTTATAATTCACAAGAAAAGAAACTGGATCCAAGGACTATAAGTGGATATTTCATTGAATATGCTAAAAAGTCCAAAGAGTACAGATTTTATTGTCCATCTTATAATACTAGGTTTGTGGAATCAAGAAATGCAAAGTTTCTTAAAAATGACTTGATCAGTGGGAGTGATCAATCTCAGGACTTAGTTTTTGAGACAGATCATTGTGAAATACAAACTCCTATTTCAAATAATAGATTGATAGTCATTCGTAACATCCCTCAAAGTCAAACAGGTATTGAACAACCAATCATTGAAGTTCCACAAGCTGCTGATGACAATCTAGTAGATCCGATTGTTCAGCAATCACCAGAGGTTGTTGAGCAACTAGTTATACAAGCTCATCCTCAGGAGGGCGCTATTACAACATTAAGAAGATCAATTAGAGAGAAGAAATCAACATTACCTAGTGATTACATTGTGTATTTACAAGACATAGACTATAACATTGAAGCTAAAAATGACCCTGAAATGTTTTCACAAGCTATGAGTTGCAATGAATCTCAATTGTGGTACAATGTCATGGTAGATTAGATAAATTCTATGGCATCTAACAAAGTCTGAATCTTGTCGATTTGCCTAATGGTGCAAAGGCCATTGGATGCAAATGGATCTTCAAGATAAAAAAGGACTCATTAGGCAGCATTGAAAGATATAAAGCTAGACTTGTTATCAAATGATTTACTCAACAAGAGGGAATCAATTATGCAGAGACCTTTTCTTCCGTATCTAAAAAAGATTCCTTACGAGTGATTATGAAATTAGTGCTCATTTTAATCTGGAACCTAAGTTTGACATTTTCTTATACATCATCTTATTGAATTTGTTAAAAGCTTTGAAGAGGGGTCTTAGCTACTTGAATCTCTCAACGCCAATGGCAGGTGTTATGAGATCTAAATTTTGCATTTCCATTTTGTTTATCATAATAGACATATATATCAATTCTTTTCATGTCTTACACATGCCGGTATACTACCTTGTAACATGGGGTTTTGAGTAAGAGAGACAGAGAAATTCAAGTTAAAGCTGTAGAGTGAGAGTGTGAATGTACGGTAAAAGATATAATTTTTTTCGAACAGAAGAATGCCGCCGGCGGTAATGAGTGCCGTGGGACGTTTACAGTTGGAAGGTTAAAGCATTGTCTAATTCTTTTGGTGGGTGTCTATTAAAATGGAGACTTTAGGGGTTCCCAAACTCAAACCCACCCCCACCCCCCAAAAGGCCCAAAAGGACACTGACGTCATCTCCTCTTCCAAGGCCCAAAACCCTAAAACCTTCTTGTTTCGTAAACATTATTGAAACTCCTCAGTCTTCATCTCTCGTGCCTCCGGTGTTCTCTCTATCTCCAATCTCTTGTAAGTTTAACTGATTGTTCTGCCTGGTTAGAGAGAGAATGCTAAGTAAATTATGAGTTCAAATAGCTTACTTTCCCTTTATTCTTTCAGAAGTATTAGAGAGTAAGAAGAGTTAGATTTTGGTGGTGGGTATTCAAAGTTTCAGTAATGCCTGACGTACAACCTCTTGTCAATGATTTTATAAACAAGCTTAAGAAAAGGTGAACTCTTTTTCAATTGTCTATGTTCTCATTCTGTGCAGAATGGTTTCTTTTATCTCACTTGGTTGGCTTTTTGGTACATGGAAGCAGGCAGATAGAGGGTTCGCAGGCCACGTCAAAGCTTACAGCGGAATTGCTACGCTCAGTGATTTCACAAACTCGAGTGCCTTACACCAATCAGGCTGGAGCTTTAATTGATGCTGTGAAATCTGTTGGAGCGCAACTAATTGCTGCTAATCCTCTTGGTTTGTGATTCTGTTAGTTTCTTTTCAATTAGGAGTCGAGAGCTTTGCTTTAGACGCGTTTTTTTGCTTTTTTTGCTGCTATAACTTTCTTGACCATTTTTATGGGATTGATTCTATAAAGCTGTTGGAGTCTGTTGGTAGCAATGGAACTAACTTCCAGGTTAAAGATGTCGGGGCACCGTTTTTATGTGATCTGAAATTATTCTTTTGCGAGGTGGATGGATTTGCTAGTTCCATTCATACTTTTACAATTCATTGCTGCAGAGCTCGCAGTAGGTAACATTGTGAGGCGTGTTTTGAACATCATCAGGGACGAGGATATATCTCTAACCACAGCTGCTATTGGGGGCTTGAATTTATCATCTGTAAGTGATGACGATGACGATGATGGTGAGGGAGATAATCAACCAGTTCTCTCAGCAGCTGCAGTTGCTGCTGCTGCAAGAAGCACTTTACGTGCACCTTCCTTGCACACCCTGCTGGAGGAAACTCCTGTGTCAGCAGCTATTCCTCATGCTTCATCATCAGGAGGTGAATCTGATGGAAAAAGCAAATGTATGTTACTAAATTCCATAGTTGAAACTTGTTTTTTCATTTCATTATGTACGACATCATATCTGTTGTTTTCTCATTGGAACGACAACCATGCAACCAAGATTCTTTAGTTTATCTGGCTAATCTTCACTGCTTTATGCTAGAGATCAGTTGCATACTGTATTTTTATGCTTACAATAGAAATAAACATTCATGTTTTAACTATGATATCATTAGTTAAGTAATTTTTTACATGCTATAACAATTTATTTCATCTGTAGATAGCACGTCTCTTGATACCTTGGTAAGTTGAGATTTTTTTTTTCCCTCCATGGCAGCTGCTGATAAAGGTTCAAGAAGTAAAAGGCTGAAACATCATGTCATCGAAGCAGTTAATGAACTTATTCAAGTAATATCAACTTGTCATGAAGTGATTGCAGAACAAGCTGTTGAGCATATTCATCAGAAGTAATTTTCCCTTTTTGATCTTTGGTCTGTTAAGTTCATTGTGTGTGTAAACTTCCATGTATTCTCTCTCTCTATCCTGAATTGCATGGGGTGCGTGGCGAGGTCGGGTTGGAGGGAAGTGGGACTTTCATGCTTGAAGCAAATTCCATAATGGTTTTAAGCTACTGCTCTTCAATTATCTTTTGCTGTTTACTACAGAATAATCACCAAAACTTTTCATCTTTGTCCTGAATTTCAGTTGTATTAAGTTTAGCTGATTGATACTTCTCATATTATGTTTAGTTTCATCTTCAGTAGGTTCAATTTTTCATTTATTTTCTGAGGCTTGAGACTTGGAGAATACTAAAATGTTGAAGTTTGCCAATGAATTGGACACGCCTGAATTTAACTTGTGGATTGCTGCATACTATGTTAAATTTGAGAAATATTTTCCTGATAATGATACAATAAGCATAAAATTCTTGGCAACAATTCAATGTTGAAAAAGCTCCCTGATCAATACGGTCATTTGTGTATGAGTGAAGGATCTAAGATACTGCTCCCAATGATATGTAACCAGTCAAGCATACTTGTATTTCTATTTTATATATATGCATGTACTCAATTTGTC
>JAOSBL010161604.1:0-11616 GCA_027568915.1 Erythroxylum roraimae | reverse complement strand
TGTTAGGCAAGTGACAAGTGTCACTTGCCACATGTCACATTTTTACATGCTCACTCAATTTGTTTCCAATTCAATTCCAATTTCTACTATAATATCTCCCCAAATTCCAATGGCTCAAATTAATAAGTCCTAAAATCAAGTATCTAAATTTTCAGTGCCATTGGCCAGTCATTTCCACTACCAGTACACACTTATTCTGCCACTTGGCATTTTTCCTAGCCCGGAAAGTGTCCCGAAATTTCAAAAAAATTCTCTAAAATTCACTAACAAATTTAAAACCTCAATGACCCTCTCCAACTCAATTTTCAAGCACACAAATCACATTTTTCACAACAATTACATTTATTAACAAATATACCGGGAAATGTCATGAATGCATGTACAGTCATTTGCATGTGAAAAAATCAAATTCACAAGTGTGTATGCCGACATGATTCATGAGCATGAAATGCAATTTTCTTAATCTCTGTTGATCTCACATGTACCAAATTTTTGGGTTCTAACCCTTCGTATGGGAACGGGATGTTACAGTTGGTATTCACAGAAGTTGTGGATTAGGACTTTCTCCTTGACCCCCAAATGAAGTCCTCCCTCAAACTTGCGGCACTTATCCTCCTCATTCGCAACAATGTGGGACATAGGATTCGTCCGTGCTTCTTTGGTGAGAGCGAGATCGAGTGATAGCTTCTCGAGTTCTCTTTCGAGGCGGCATATTCACTCCTTCGATTTAAAAACCATGTAAAATCTTTAGTTTATGTAAAAAAAATTCAAATCATGTAAAACAATTCAAAACAATGCAAGTTGTTGTTCATTTCGTGTCTTAAAACTACCCATATCATGCCTAGGATACTCCTAAACCTAGTCGCTCTGATACCATAAGAAATTGGATCCTGTTTCTGAAGCCCAACATCGGAGTCGTGAAACGTGAGTCTCTGATACCACAACATGTGTTGGGCCCCCTTTCTAGACTGTTCTTATACTAAAACAGTATTCTGTGTTCAACTTCCATCCAGAAATTAGAAATTCGTAGAGACTGAATTAGAACTCTATTTCTTCAGAAAAATTGCAACCCTATGTCTCTAGTTCATTTAGAAATAAGAATCATCTCATTTGGAGCTCTACAGATCAAGATATCATCAAAATACTGAAGTATGTTCAGTAAACTATCCAATTTATACTCTTCCAACCGATACCCTTACTTTGATTCAATCAATCTTTTTCAAATCAATACCAAAAACTATAAATTTTTTATGGATAAATGTGTTAGGAATCCATTGTTTAAAAATCAGGTCATTTGGAGGTTGGATGACGAAGTTATGGCCAAAAGAGTCAAGCATGTTCAGAGCTGGAAAACCCTTCGGGTGCGCTCGCAAGGAACAAAAGTGCGATCGGAAGGATGATGGTGTGCTCGCAAGGAAGGCAGGTGCGATCGCAAGGATGAAGGTGCGAGCGCAAGAAATGGAGGTGCGATCGCAACATAAGCTGTCCCGCGTATACTCCCTATGCGACATCACTAACTTCAAATGATCATTAACTTTCAACTACGATATCCAAAAATCACGTACTATATACCGTTAGAAAGATAAGAAGATAAGATACAACTTTCATGAAGACCCCTAAAAGATATTTTGCTTCCAAGAGGGTCAAAATTTCCAATCAATGTAGCTGTCCCGTATGTCCACCCTATGCAACATCACAAATTTCTAATGCTCATATCTCTCAACTCCGATGTCCAAACATTTCATACTATATACCGTTGGAAAGCTAGAAAGATAAGATATAACTTTATATAAGACACTTTTGTTTATTTCAGCCTAGATCATTACATATCTTTCCCTGAAGTCAGAACACAAAGTTTTTCCCTATGGAAAACTTGAAAATGCAATGTATAAACCTGGAAAGTCATAAGCAAACTGAAACATATTTCATTAACATCAAAATATAAGAGTTTTACAAAGCTTTAATGACATTTCAAGCCACAATACATCAGTTGAGTTCACAAACCAAAAATACAAAAGAAATTTGAACTAGGAAAACTTGAAATGCGTCTAAAGCCTTGCATTTACAAAATCTAGCTTAAAATACAAAAATATGCCTAATCGGAGTGATGATTTGACCCTCTTTCACTCGATCTCTTACTCTTCTCCTGAGGATGGAACGAAAAGGGAGAGGGTGAACTTAAAGCTCGTGGGTAATAGTTTTATAATCGGTAACAAGCAAAAACCATTGAAATAATCATTTCCGTTGCAAAATTCACATTGAAATCATGAAACACATATTTCCCAATTCTCATATTATCAAACAATTCATAAGCAACTTAAATCATGCATTATCAAACTTGTCAACACATTTAAACATATAAGCACATCAGAATGATTCGGGTGGATCCAAAAACAGAACGTACTAACACATTTCCCATAAGGGTCCTATGTAGCCGTGAACAGAACGTACTAACGTAATCCCACATAATGGATTTTGCGTAGCCGTGAACTTAGGGGAGTCCATAAAGGAACTCCATGCCACTAACAGGCAGTCGGGAGAAGCATTTTGTGAAAGTGCACTTGACTTAACTTAGGGGACTATCACAAATTCACATAATCATACATTTGATAACTTGTAAACGTGTTGCCCAAATTGGCACTTTTTCGAAACTTGATTTTTCAAAAATCATTTTCATTTTTCATTTCATAATTCAAAACACAATTCATATACAAAACATGCAGCACATTCTCAAAGCATTCAAAGAGTAAGAAAGAGACATTAATGGCTTATTACTTAATTATAAAAATGTAACCCACCTGAATTCCTTGCTTATAACTTGCTTAAATGTGCCTCTCCTCTTGCTCCTCTTGTCTTTCTTGATTCCCTTTTCATAGGCAAAAATTCCAACTTTAATAGGGTGGCAAAATTGAAAACACACAAAGCATATTCAATAAAATTGATCCTAGAATACTTAAACCTATGTATTTCCTAAGCTTCATGAACCAAAACCCTTCCATAAATCGAAAGGATTAAAATCAAACTTACCTTGAATCTTCACCAAATGAAAAGATTATTGACTCAAATGGAAGCTCTTATCTTCCTCTACCTTTTCCCCTTCTTGCACAACCTCAAAATCTCTCTAGAAAACATAGAAAAGATGAAACCCTAGCTTGACTCTCTTATTTTCTCTCAAACCACCGAAACCTCACTTTTTCTCTTCTTGTTTTCGTATTTTCTCTTCTTCCTTCTCTATTTTCGTTTTTTTCTTCCCTCTCAAGAACAAGACACATTTCCCTTTTCCCATTCTACCCTTAATGAATGTAAAATGTCCACTATGCCCTTCCTTTAATGCGTTATAACTTTTAAACTTAAGTGACATACCAAAAATGTCCTTTATGCATTTTTACCACTTTAATTCAATTTACACCATACTATACTCTAACTTAATTTTAATTTGTCCTTATGCTTGCAAAAATCATAGACTAAGTTCTAAGAAAATAAAATAAAGTAAAATGAATAAACATATAAATAAAATTTTTTTTGGGGTCGTCCAACATTTGATAGGTTTATGATCAAGCAGAAGTACACAAGAAGTCATTATGATCATTATGTATACTTTCGCAAGCTACAAGATGGAACCTTTATTTATCTACTTTTATATGTTGATGATATGCTTATAACATGTAAAAGCAAAGTGGAGATTAAAAGATTGAAGACTCAACTGAGTAATGAATTTGAGATGAAGGACTTGGGAGAAGCTCGGAAGATACTAGGTATGGAAATTGAAAGAGATAGAGCAAAAGGCAAGATTGGTATGTGTCAAAAGCAGTATTTGAAGAAGGTACTACAACGTTTCGGGATGAATAAAAATTCAAAACCGGTTAGTACACCTCTTGTTCCTCATTTCAAACTTAGTGCTTCTATGTCTCCTAACACAGATGAGAAGAGTCATTACATGGCTCAAATTTCATATGCAACTGTTGTTGGTAGTTTGATGTATGCTATGGTATGTACTAGGCCTGGTATTTCACAAGCTGTTAGTGTTGTCAGTAGATATATGCATAATCTAAGGAAAGGGCATTGGCAAGCTGTGAAATGAATTTTACGGTATATTCTGGGTACTGTGGATGTTGGTTTATTATTTTAGCAAGATGAAGTTACTGGTCAATGTGTTGTTGGATATGTAGATTCTGATTACGCAGGGGATTTGGACAAGCGTAGGTCCACTATAGGTTTTGTATTCACTCTTACTGGAGGTCCAGTGAGTTGGATAAGTTGCTTTATCAACTTTGCAATCTACAGTTGCTTTATCAACTACTAAGGCAGAATACATGGCAGTAACAGAAACTATTAAAGAAGCTATCTGGCTTCAAGAGTTGCTTGATGACTTAGGGGTCCATCAGGACCATGTAGATGTTCATTGCGATAGTCAGAGTGCTATTTATTTAGCAAAGAATCAAGTTTATCATGCACGTACAAAATACATTGATGTGAGGTTCTATTTTGTTCGTGAGATTATTGATGAGGGAGATATTCTTCTTCAGAAGATTGGGACCGCCGACAATGCTGCTGATATGTTGACAAAACCAGTTTCGTTACTCAAGTTTAAGCATTGTTTAGTATTTGTAAAATTTGTTAATTGCCCCGTAGGGGATTGGGAGACGACCATTGGGAGTTCCATTTCGATGATTTGAGCCAAGGTGGAGTTTGTTGAGTATTGTCTCAAAGTCAGAAATGGTGGCTTACTTTCAGTGATTTTCGGTGGATTTCGGTGCAGCTGGCCTTCACCCACTGACTTCTCTATAAAAGAGAAGCAGCAACAACGGAAGAGAGCGTGTGTGAGAGAGCATAAATCTTTCTAGTGAGAAGTGAGTAGAAAACCTAAAAGAGCTGAGAAGGAGAGAGAGAGAGAAAAATAGAACATTTGTGTTTTCTTGGCTTTCTCTTCCTAGTAGGAGTGTGAGAGCTTGGGTTAATTTGGGTCTTTTAAGAAATTGAGTGATAAACACTTTTGTATGTTCTAATTGATTATGGTAAAATATTCAGTCATCTCCAAATTGGACGTAGGCATTGCCGAACCAGTATAAAAATCTTGGTATTCTTATTGCTGTTTTATTTTTTACTCCAAATTTATTAACGTTTCTGCACAACACTTTGCAGCTGCGAAAGTGGCGGACTCGGAGAAGGTGTCAATCACAGCAATGTACCTAGTGGGTGATGTTAAGTTGTGGTAGAGAACGAGAACCTCCAACGACATCAGTGTGGGGAGACCTCCCATCGACATTTGGGAGAAGATGAAGAAGGAGCTAACGAATCAGTTCCTACCCAACAACACTTTATGGCTGGCGAGGGAAGCTTTGAAGGGGTTGAAGCAAGATGACTCAGTGAGGGAGTATGTAAGAAAGTTCACATCGGTGATGTTTGACATGCGGAACATGTCGGAGGAAGACAAGTTATTCAACTTCATTAGCGACTTACAAGGTTGGTCACAAATGGAGCTTCGGAGGTAGAACGTGAAGAACCTCCCTAGCGCAATAGCGGTGGTAGATGCCTTAGTGGATTTCCAATTGCCACCAATAATTCTACCCAGCGGAGAGGGCAAGAAAAATGGTAGAACCCGGGATGATAAGGACAAAGGCAAAGAGAAGGTGGGAAAATCTTCTCAATATAAGAAGAAGCAATCGAAGGGGAAGGTTGCATGCTTCATCTGGGAGGGGTCGCATTATGCTCGAAAATGCCCGAAGAGGAAGAAGGGCGAGGAGCAAATGAACTCCATAGTCGTGAAGGATAAAGGAGGGAGCGATGAAAACAACTCAGGGGAAGGAGCCATCAACAATATCGCCTATTTAAATGTTATGAGTCAATTTGAGGAGCGCCCATGAAAAAACAAACTCCATGGAAAAGAGGAGGTGGCACGTGGGAAAGGTATCAATGGAAGAGAAGGCTTGCTTCAGTTTTCAACAGTTGGAGAAGGAGTCTTTAAGGGAACGCTCGTGGAGCAGTGCCCACAGATTATTTCAATGAGGGCGTTGAATTCTTCTAGTAGGGGTGGTTTGTTAGACCCCTAAGTCCAGACTACGGGATCGTGAGAGTGTTGGCGAGCCTTGGCCAATGCTTGGCACGCAGGTCGGCATGAGGAAGGCGTGTTGACGAGGGAACAAGGTGAAGTATTGCGAGTTGGCAAGCAAAACCCAAGAAACTTGTTAAGTAGGCAAGGGATGCGGGAAGTATCGGCGAAGATCTCAAGAGTAGGAGAGATTTGATACGCGTAAATCTTCGACGAGATGTGAGATTAGGATGCAAGGCCGTGTAGAGTTAGCGAACTAAGTCATGCGAGACCCCGAGAGGATGCGCGAAGGCATGCGAGCACGTCAAGGCGCATAAGCACTTGACTTCGATGAGGCAGGTCAAAGGTATGTGAAATATGCAAGGTTTTATATTAACTCGGATTGTAACTTGTACTTAGTCATGGGGCGACGAGACTGCACCATGAGTGAGCTTGATCATGGAAGATGGACTTGTCCATGGACATGCATTGATGGACTTATGTGCAGATAGGCCGTGGTGAAAATACATCAGCAATGATGTGGCAACTGTGGATGATGTGACATATGATGAAGTGGTGGATAAGATCACAGTGGATGGACGTCAGCTTTAAGAGATAAAGATCACGTGGAAGGATTATCTGAAGATAGAGGAGATCTTCGTGGATAAGAATAATTATTCCTATATCGGGTAATCTTTTATCTTGTTAATGTGATATAACTTAATCCTATTAGATAGAGTCTTAATTGGATGGGGATGTCATCTATTGGTTAGTTTGATGTAATCTGATAAGAATAAGATAAGATAAGATAAGATTGTAATTTTAGCTAGTAGAGTTCTATTAGGATTCTAACTTAGTCATCTGGAGGAGCTTATAAATAGCTCATTAGAGTTGAGAGTTAATCATTCACTCATTGAGAGAAATCACTCAGAGGAGAGAGCTTTGAGAGTTGAGAGCTTTTAGGGGGAGCTCTCATTGTAAGAGCTTCGAGTATGGAGTTTCTTATGAGTGCTTCGAGAAGGAGGTACTTGTATCTTTTGTTAACATTTTGTTGAGAGTTAATGAAAGAGTAGCTTCGGCTATTATATATCTCTTGTTGCTTTCTTTACTCTGTTATACACTTGTGTTATTTTGTGTGTGAGAGAAACACTTGTGTACGCGTAAGGTGTTCGAGGGCTAACAGATTTGTTTGGTGACATTCACATAAGAAGGTTGAATCTTGCTTAAGCGGACTTAAGCGGGATTGCCGCAAGAAGGTGAACGAGACTTGCAGTGAAAGTTTGAGTCCAAAGCAGACCTTTGTGATAGCAAGAAATGATAAGATTTGACAATCAAACTACCTATCATGACCTTAAATCAATGGTTCATAATTTATCTGCGGGAAAAATAAAATAAAATTTATACCCATCTGTAGCACATTTTAATTTTTATCTTAAAATTTTTATTTTATTTTATTTTAAATAAAATTTATTTTAATTTAAAACTTTTTTTAAAAAATTTTTAAATAAAAATAAAATTAAAAATTAAAAACAAAATATTTCACATATACTTAAGTCACCACACGTTTTATTTTTATTTTTATTTTTATTTTTTATTTTTTATTTTTTAAATAAAATTTTTAAGATAAAAAATTAAAATTAAAATAATAGAAAAACAAAATGTGTCACATTTTAAATAAAAATTTTAAAATAAAAAATAAAAAATACTTTCATTTGTTCACCCACATATTTTGATTTTTATTATTATTTAAATTTTAAATTTTAAATAAAAATTTGAAGATAAAAATTAAAAATTTATTTTATTTGTGACACTTAAATCGTGACACATATTTTGATTTTATTTTTTATTATTTTAATTTTAATTTTTAAGGTAAAAATTAAAATTAAAAATTTGATGTTATTTGTGTACAATTAAGTCACGCCCATGAGACATATAAATATACATATTTTGATTTTGTTTTGTTTTTTTTTATTTTTAATTTTTAAAATAAAAATTTAAAAATTTTATTAATTTATTTAAATTGTTTAATTAATTTATAAATTGTAGAAAAATATTAAATTAAATTTAAAAATTGATTAATTTTTTATTACTATTGTATTAAGCTGTGCTGGAAGAAAAAAAATAAGTCTTTAAATAGAATAATAGATCTTCTCTCGTAAAAATTAGATGTCTTACCAATGACTTGACTCATATGCCATCGCTAATTTTTGTAAGTCGAAGCTAAAAATGTTGTCGTTCTGAACGACAACATTTTTTTTTGAATTACAAGAAAACAGAAACAAACTATAAATAGTGCAAATTGCGGCGGTATAACGCGCCGTGGGCGTCGCGGAGGAGACACTCCAAAATCGTCAGTGGGGGCTCCTGGATAACGTGCAATCCTGGGGCGGAGAGGGTGGCGAGTGATGCGAGTTGATCCGCGCATTGATTCCCTTCCCGAGGAACGTGGTGGAACTGGACCTCCCAATCCCGATGGAGGAGACGTCGGGTACCTGTCACCAACAAAGAATCAGCAGTCAACATAGGATCGGAAGAGGAAAGTAAATTAATAACTTCGAGGGAGTCCCTTTCAACAATAACTTGACGGTAGCCCAGGTCCCAGGCGAGGTGAAGGCCTGAGTGGACTCCCCAAAGCTCGGTATAGAGTGGAGACCCTCGCGGGAGAAGCTGGGTAAAACCACCACACCACTGGCCATGGCAATCACGAAGAAGGCCCCTAGCAGCACATAGTCGTCCGCCGTGTTTGACGGCCCCATCAGTGTTTAGTTTCACCTAGCCCACAGGCGGCTTGCTCCACCCAACGAGGCTGCCCAAAGGTAATCCCGGAGTGGGGAAAACACAACTTTCCACTACGCAGGCCCTTTCCATCCAAACTAAGTACTCCATGATAACTCTATTGCCCGCGTCCGACCAATCGGCAGTTGGTTCAAAAATACTTTGATTCCGCCAGTACCATAAGAACCAGCAGGTGACGCCAAAGATGGACGACCAAGGGAAATTATGCACGGGCTGATGTTGCGTGAGGTTGGAGAGGAGCTAGTCCCCATCCCCCTGAAGAAAGAAACCCGGGTCCTTGATGGCCTGGGGAAAGCTCGTCCAGATGGCATGGGCTCGTGGACAATCTCGGAGGGCGTGTAGGGTAGACTCTTCCTGGCCACAGTAGTTGCACCCGTCATCCGTGGCAATGTGATGAATCACGCGTTGTTTGTTGGTCAGCAGGTTTCCTTTGGCCAACAACCAAAGGAAGGTCCTAATCCGCTGGGGGCCAGCCCATTTCCAGATTAGGTCCCAGAGGCGGTTGCGATCATCAGAAGAGTGACTTTCGAGAAGCTCGTAAGCCGACGCGACTGTGAAGCGCCCATTGGCCGTAAGGCTCCATTGAGGGGAATCCTCCTCGACGCTATTAGCATGGGAAGAAAGTTCAGCAATGTCTAGGTAGACTGCAGAAGGTAGGTACTGCTGGAACCGGCTCCATTGCCAGGTGCCCCGAACAACAACATTTTAACAACAACATTTTTAGCTTCGACAGAGTGGAGCGGACTCGTATGGAAGAGCACTAAAAATGATGACGATCCAGAAGAACTACCGAGTGCTTCGCCTTTGACACGTAGAGCCTTCTTGGAAGACATGTAAGGTGGACACGTACTTTAAGCTTGCAAAATTTATATATAACTGTATATAATCCATTGGAACTTGGAAGAGAAATTGATAACAATATAAGAATCACACTAGATTAGCTCAAGGTAGAGTCACTACAAGAAAAATGGAGCTTAGCGACGGAAATTACCGATGAAATTTGTACACATTTCGTCGGTAAGCTTATTTAGCGACGGAATTTACTGACAAAAAAAAAACGTCAGAAATACGGTTGTCGGTAAATTTACCGACGAAAATTTTGTATACCTTCGGTAATTATCTACGGAATTTTTCTGTCGGTAAATTTACTGACAGAGAAGATTTTTCTGTCAGAAAATTACCAACGAAATTTTTCTGTCAGAATTTTTTTCCGTCGGTAATTACCTACGGAAATTTTTTTCCGTTGGTAAATTTGCTAAAAACTATTTTTTAAAATTTACCTAAAAGTGTTCAGTTTCTCTGGTTACTTTCTATTTCTTAGCCAAGACATTCATCGAGACAAGGAAGTTTGGCTAGTGTCTATGAACCCATCTAAGCTTTGCCTCTGTAATAAACTGTGTCTCGTGGTTAGCTCCCCGAACTTGGTCAGAGAAGTGGTTTGAGTCCAAGGCAAAATCTTTGCGAACCACAACCCACCTTGCACTGCTAGAATTATAAATTTATCCCAACATCATAACTAAAATCGTCTTTTCCCTTCTATCACTACCATTTATACCTTAAGGTTGTTTTCCAATCACAAAATACATTAATAAACGAAAGTAATTAAATACCCAAATTAACTTTCATCCAATATATGAAAAAACACATGACAGTAGTTGCAAAAATACCTCTACTTTGGGACACGATGATAATGGCCGGAGAAGACAACGCCGACGAGCAGAAAAGGAGTCAACAACAGAGAAACCGGAGAGAAGAAAACCGAAGAGGAGATGTAGGAAGAAGGAAGAAGAAAACGCAGGTGGGGGGAGATGTTGGGTGAGCTGATATTTAAAAAGAATTTACCGACGGAAATTTTCGTAGGTAAACTCAAAAAATTTTTATCCCGTCAATAATTCCCGCCTTTTTACCGACGGATCTCTTATACCGTCGCTAAATTCTTTACCGACGGTAATCTTATTCCGTCGCTAAAGTCCTTCGCAAAATTTGCCGGGATGATTTCCCTCCATATTTAATGACGGATATTAATACCGTCGCTAAACAAAAATTTTTCAGTCAATTTTACCAACGAAAATGAAAATTTTCGTCGGTAATTTGCAACGGTATATTTTCCGTCGGTAAATTTCCGTTGCTAATATTTGCTTCCCTCCATATTTAGCTACGGATATTAGTACCGTCGCTAATCAAAAAAATTTTCATCAATTTTACCAACAGAAATGGGATTTGCCGTCGGTAATTTGCAACGGTATAGGTCCGTCGGTAATTTTGCGTTGCTAATTCTCTTCCCGCCGTATTTAGCTACGAATATTAGTACCGTCGGTAAACGAAAATTTTTTCGTCAATTTTACCGACAGAAATGAATTTTTCGTCGGTAATTTGCAACGGTATATTTTCTTTCGCTAATAATTGGTTTTCTTGTAGTGTTGGATTTGTTATTTCTCTAAATAAATCCAAAATCATTTGTTGTTTATTCTAGTTCACTTAGCATGTCAAACGAGTAACAATAAATAATATTTTGAGTTTAATCAATTCTTTTACCCTTATAAAAGGTTTGTTTATTGGTCGGACATAGACCTGGCAAACGGGCGGGTGGTCCGGGTATGGGTACGGGTCTCACGGGTACTGGTCACACGAGTATGGGTTCACGGGTAAATTTATAGAAACGGGTAATGATTTTGAAAATCCATACCCTGCCCAGCGGGTATGGGTAGACCCACTGGTTACCCGCTATATATTTTTTTATTTTTTATTTTTTAAATTTCAATTAATAAACTTATTCAACAAGTTTAAATTTT
>JAOSBL010161570.1:0-11625 GCA_027568915.1 Erythroxylum roraimae | reverse complement strand
AAGACTCTGTACACGGCACACACACAACTCTGAAAAGTGAACTGAAAACCATATGTAATCATTACTTAACGTGGTGATTGGTGCGGCAACATTAAGTAACGAACTTGAATGTATGAAGAACAGATGGAGCAGACGTGAAAAACAGATTGAAGACAGTGAGGAACCAGCGCAGACGTAAAGGAGCAGATGAAAGCTAGCGTCGTACGAAGAACAGATGGAACACTGTAGAAACAGATGGAACACTGTAGAAGAACTTGAGAAAATAAAGAGGAGCGACGGCTAGAAAATCAAGGGATTTGAGAAGTCCTAAACAATTATATCTTTCTTAATAAGGAAGACTACCATCTCAACTAAATAAATTTTTAAATAATTCATAAAAATATTATGAGCCATATTAAAACGTGTTCGAGTCGATTTAAGCCGTGTCCGAGCTGATAAAAATTATTTTTTTATTCCGAACGTGTCCACCGCGTGTCCGTGTCGGACACACGGACACGGCTTCATTTTGCCGTGTTCGTGCTTCACAGGGGGGAGGGGAAACTAACATATGAAAAATCAGGTAGTAGTTGCCCCAGTTGATAATCCTGACAAAGAAAGTGAGCAGCATATACATAATGAAGTTGGTGATGCAGAATTGGAGAATAGGTGCAAGTGACAGAACTGAGGAAACATGGCTCCCAGCCTCGGATGGACAACACCACACAGACTCAGGGTGACTGGCATGAAGTTTAGAACCACAAAAGCCTCCACAAAAGGAAGGCAGTAATGCAAGCTAAAGCAGTTAATGTCAAGAGGATTCAGCCAAGCCTAGAAGGCAGCTTTCGAGTGACCGTGAGGACTAGCTTTGAAATCCAAAAGGTTACAGGAGGGGGCCGACCTCCCCAACCTGAAAAATGATAATTTTTTTTGGAATATCCGAGGCTTAAACTAGGCCTCGATACAAACTAGTGTTTTCAACTTACTTCGACAACACCAGTGTCACTTTGCTTGTTTATTGGAAACTAAGTTAACGGTTGATAGCTTGAATAAGCTGATGAGAAACAGATTTCGTGAGTGGGTATGTTACCATAACTTTGCAGTCATTGATAGGGGCAAAATGTGTGTTCTTTGGCATCCTAATTTCTACCAGTGTCAGGTTTTGGCGTTAGGGGATCAATTTAAAAATGCTGAAGTACAGTGCAGAATCACGCAGTTAACTTTTACAATTTCTTTTGTATATGGGCTATATACGGTTACTTGAAGACGGGAGCTTTGGCAGACACTTCAGGCTTTGAGTACGGATACCAGAAAACCTTGGATTATCATGGGCGAATTCAATTGTGTTTGTGATGCAAGGGAGAGGATCGGTTGCCAGCCCCCATCTGCCTACTTGCTTTAGGACCTACTGGACTTTAGAATGACCATGGGGTTAAAGAATGCCCCTAGCCAGGGTAAATTCTATACTTGGAATAAAAACCAATTTTGGGCCAAATTGGATCAAGTTTTACTCAACCAAGCCTGGAACAATCTCGGAGTCAACTGTCTCGCACACTTTTTGGAAATGAGGGCTGAATCGGATCATTGCCCTGTGTTTGTGGATTTCAACCGAATAGACAACATAGGAAAGAGACCCTTTAAGTTCTTTAACAAGTGGCTGAAGCATCTCCAGATACAGGAGGCTATAGACAATCGATGGGAGAGAGTAGTGGATGGTTCAGCACAGTTTGCCTTGTATCGGAAATTAAAAGTGTTAAAGTATGACTTGAAGTCCCTGAACTCTGAGGCTTATGGGAACATTTCGACTAAGGCTAAGCGAGCACAGGAGGCTTTCCAATTCGCCTATAAGACATCCCTTTTTAGACTAGAGGATACTACCTTGAGTCAAGAGGTGAAGGACAAAAGGAAATCGACTGCTTTTTTAATTGAAGCGGAATGACTCTTCTATCAACAGAAGGCAAAATGTACACTTCTTATTGAGGCAGACAAGAGTAGTAAATACTTCTATGCAGTGGTGAGAAAAAGGGCAAAGCAGAATACAATCACGCATCTCATGAGGGAAGATGGAACTCCAATTACCTCAATAGGAGAAGTAGTTAACTGTTGCTTGAACTTTAACCAGAGTCTACTAGGTACTTCTTCACCTTCGGACAGGCTAGGAGTTGATGTGGTTAGAAGTGGGCCGATCCTAGATGAACAATCAGGGGAAGTGTTGGTTACCTCGATCAGTGAGGCGGAGACAAAGAAGGCCATGTTCGACATAGGAGACGAAAAAGCCCCTGGACTAGATGACTATACTTCTGCATTTTTCAAACAGCAGTGGGATAGAGTAAGACCAACTGTTATGGCTTCAGTGCATATTTTTTTGCCACTGGACACCTACTGAAACAGCTCAACCATTGCATTCTCACCCTAATTCTGAAGAAGAACACTGATCTTAAAGTCACCGATTTTAGACCTATTGCCTGCTTGAATGTGATTTATAAGGTGATTACTAAAGTTCTAAATGAGCGAATGACTAAGGTGATTCAGAAATTAGTTGATCCAGCACAAGTAGCCTTTATACGTGGAAGGAACATGATGGCTAATGTGTTCCTTGCTTAGGAACTAGTAAGGGGGTACACAAGAAAAAGAATCTCCCCTAGATGCATGATCAAAGTCGATATTACCAAAGCTTATGATATGGTTGAATGGGGTTTCCTTGAGGACATGATGATGAGTTTGGGATTTCCTTCACAATTCATTGGTTGGGTCATGGAATGTGTGCAGACTGCCTCTTATTCAATTTCCATTAATGGCTTTATGCATGGAATGTTTCACGGTCAAAGGGGACTAAGATAGGGGAACCCAATGTCCCCTACCTTATTCTCGCTAGAGTTGGAATATTTCTCAAGGTTGCTAAGAATCTGAACCTGTACTCCTCACTTCCACTCCCATTCGAAGTGTAAGAAGCTTGGTATAACCCACTTTGCTTTTGCAGATGACATTATGCTTTTCTCTAGAGGGGATCATACCTCCATTGGCATATTAGGGAGCGAGTTACATGAGTTAGGAAAGGTTACTGGCCTCAAATTAAGTGTGCAAAAGTTTAGTATTTATCTAGCCGGAGTGGATGGATATGAAAAGGAACACTTACGACAGATGGTGGGCTACCCTCTAGAAGTGTTTCCTGTTCATTATTTAGGAGTTCCATTGGCCCCAATGAAGGTCTCAGTGGCCCAGTTCTCAATGTTAATTGCGTCGGTTGAGTCTTACCTCCACTTTTGGAAGGGTTAATCACTGTCATTTGTGGGCAGAATTGAGCTCATCAATTCTGTTATCCAAAGAGTGCTCTCTTTCTGGTTACAAGCATTTCCTATCCCCATTTCGATCTTGGATAGGTTAACCTCTCTCTGCAGACTGTTTTTATGGGGTGGAAGGAACTTTAGAGTGGCCTGGGATACTATATGTACTCCAAAAGGTGAAGGAGGGCTGGGACAGAAAAACTGCAAGAAATGAAGCAATGCACTGCTAGCCAAAGTTTTATGAAACATATATGCAAAGGAAGATTCACTATGGGCCAGGTGGATACATGAAGAATACTTAAGGAGTACCCCAATTTGGGATTGGATTCCCCATACTCGTGATTCACCTCTATTGAAAAGGCTGACTTGGATTCGGGATGAAATGATAGATAAATTGGGAGGGCGAAGTGCAGTTGTCCATGGCATGCAGAAGTTGTGTGTGAATGGAGCGCCCTCCTCGCAGAAAATCTGTGAACTAATTCAGACCAAACATACAAGGAGACCTTGGATGGCCTTTATTTGGAAGCAATATATCCCTCCTAAATTTTCATTCATTGCTTGGCTTAGTCTCTAGAATAGACTGCCAACCAAAGATAACTTACAATTCTTGGAGATAGAATGAACATGTGCCTTATGTAATATAGCACCAAAAATTCTTGATCACTTGTTCTTCAAGTGTGCTTTCACAGGTGAAATCTGGCGTGCTATCAGAGCATGGTTAGGATTGACCCACACAATGTCTTCATTACATAGTGCCATTAAATGGATCCGCAAGGATTACAGTGGAGCAAGAATACGAAGCAAAGCTACTAGACTTGGCCTCATATGCACCCTATACCTGATATGGAAGACAAGGAACCTCATTAAACTAGAGTCTGCTTCTATCACTAGCCTCGATGTAGTCATCAGAATAAAAACAGTAATGTATAGAATTTTATATCGACTGTATCCTATGGATCTCATTACTTTTTGACACTCCAAATATATGAGGGGATTTTGTTGTCTTTTGCTGATAGCCTATTTGTGGATGCTTTAGGATTAGATGTTATGTTTTTGTTTTGGTTGAGGCTTAGTGATTATAGCCTTCTCTTGGGTGTATTGGGATTGGAATATTTTGGGGGTAGGACCTTATATGGTTGTATTAAGGACAGGGATGTATTTGACTTAGACTCTTGGGTGGATTGGGGCATACCCCAACAACTCTTGAGCATCTGTGTTGTCTTTGGCTCATAGCCTATTTTGGTTATTTTGGGGCAACATCAAATATGTTCTGCTTAAGGCATTGAGACTATAGCCTTTGTTCAAGTAGTGGCCGCTGCATGGTAAGGAGTGCCAAACTACTCTTGATGTAACTTGGCTACCAGCCTCCTACTGGGTGTATTAGGAGGCATGCTATATGTGGTGGCTGTTGCTTTGGAGGAGAGTTGGTACATCTAGTAACAGATGATTCTAATAGTTAGCTGGTTGCTAACTTCCTTACCTACGATCTTAGCCTTCCTTTGGTTGTATTGGGACAATGGGGTTGTAATATTGCTTTTATCGGCTATCCTGGGGGAAATGATGTATATGTAGGTTGATGCTTTATATGTATTCTTGTATATAGCTTTTGTCTCCGGTTGTATTAGGGAACATGGTAATTTGTGCTTTGGTTGTCTAAGGGCTATGGCTGTAATTGATGCAGGTTTTTGGAGTTATCTAGCGGATCAGGGTCTGCCCCCAAGCTCCATGTGTGGTGGCTGCGCCGGAGGAGTGTTCGAGCATTCAATGAAGGCTGGTTGTTGTAGCTAGCTGTTCATTCATTTTACTCCTAGCCTCCCTGTAGTTGTATTAGGAAAATGAGGTTCTTTTTGATGTATTCTTGCTTATACTGGCTGTATTGGGAGATATGATGTATTTTAGGCGGAAGTTTTTTCATGTCCTCTTTTGGCTTCCACTCATGCCAATTCGGATGTATTCGCGATCATCGTATCACTTGGCTTCTAGCCTCTTGCTGGATGTCTTGGGGGCATATGCTACCTGTGGTGGTTGTTGCTTCGGAGGAATGTTGGAGCATACATTGAAGGTTGATATAGTTGCTAGCTGGCTGCTAATTTCCTTCTTTTTGCTCATAGTCTTCATTCGGTTGTATTGGGGTAATGAGGGATATCATTATGCTTTTACTGGTTATATTGGGGCTATGATGTATATGTAGGCTGATGTTGTTCATATATTCTAGCCATTGTTTTCAGTTGTATTAGGGAACATGGTAAGTTGTGCTTTGGTTGTATAAGGGGCCATGATTGTGATTGATGCAAGTTTTTGGGGTTATCTAGCGAATTAGGGTCCACCCCCAAGATCCATGTGTGGTGGCTGCGCCGGAGGAGTGTTGGGGCATTCGGTGAAGGCTGGTTGTTGTTGCTAGCTGTTTCATTCATTTTGCTCCTAGCCTTCCTTTGGTTGTATTAGGGAAATGTGGTTCTTTTTTTTATGTACTCTTACTTATACTGGCTGTACTGGGAGATATGATGTACTTTAGGTGAAAGTTTTTTTTTCCTATCCTCTTTTGACTTCCACTCATGCCGATTTGGATGTATTAGCGATCTTCGTATCACTTGGCTTCTAGCCTCCTACTGAATGTCTTGGAGGATATGTTGCCTGTGGTGACTGTTGCTTTGGAGGAATGTTGGAGCATACGTTGAAGGTTGATATAGCTACTATCTGGCTGCTAACTTCCTTACTTTTGCTCATAATCTTCATTCGGTTGTATTGGGATAATGAGGGATATCATTATGCTTCTACTGGTTGTATTGAGGCTATGATGTATATGTAAGCTGATGTTGTTCATGTATTCTAGCCATTGTTTTCGGTTGTATTGGGACACCTGGTAACTAGTGCTTTGGATGTATTGGGGCAATGGTTGTAATGAGTAGGTTTTGGGATTATATAGCGGATCAGAGGTATGCCCCAAAGATCCATGTGTGGTGGCTGCTATGGAGGAGTGTTGGGATATTCGGTGAAGGTTAGTTATAGTTGCTCGCTGTTCATTTGCACCTCGCCTCCCTTTGGTTGTTTTAGGGATATGAGAGTTTTTGAGGTACTTTTGCTTATACTGGTTATATTGGGGGCTATGATGTACTTTTAGGCGGATTTCAAGTCCTTTTGGTTCTAGTCTCTTTTTTGGTTGTATTGGGGACTTGGGTAATTATTGCTTTGGATGTATAGGGGAAATAGCTATAATTGATACAGGTTTTTGGGATCATACAGAGGATCGGGATATGCCCAAATGATCCATGTACATAACATTTTGTGCAATATACTATTTACATTGCATTTACAAGAACGTTATCCACACTTGAACATGTTACTTCTTACAAATGCATATACATCATAATGCCGGCTTATTGTAGAACTGGAGACTGGGAAGTGGAAACCAACGCAACGAAGGTGTCCTAAGTTGGACATTGATTTACGTTCATATCGAAACATACTTTGGCATCATTCTCAACAGAACTCCAACCGCTTCATAACAGCAAAAGGGAGATGTTCCTAAAAAAAAACCCTTACAAGTTACAACATGTCAGGCAAGTTTGATACTTTTATGATTTTATTAGTTCGGAGACTCGTTAACAGCTGGAGCTAATTTCCAATCTCCCTGTTTACATGCTAGCTAGCCACGTAAGTTCTTTATTTATGCATTTTGAGTATTCATCTATGGAAGCATCCCCGAGGTCCACACCAGCTGTCAGAGCTTCAATAGGAGGTGCAACCGTGGGAGCATTGGAATGTTGTTCTGTTTTCAACATTCAAAGGTATTGTGAGCAAATAATCAGTTTCCGGTTGTTCATGGAGCAAGTAAGTTTTCTGTATTTCTCTTTACTTACTATATCTCCAGATTTTTTGTTGCTAAGGAGTTTCGTTCTTGAACTATCAATTGTGTTGGAGGTCTGAGCTTGCCTATTTAGTTTTGCTTAAATTTCTGTACATGAAGTTTTTTTTCATCTTTCTTGTTTTCATATGCTTTGCTTCTGCTAAATCAAAGTCCCACATTTCTGCCATTATTCCCTCTATCGCTAATCTAGTTTGCTTCGTTAGATGGTAGTGTTAGTGTAGTTAGACGGGTAACAATTTTTTTAAACCAAACTTGTGAAGGTTAGACTTGCTTTTTACGCAAGGTAAGCTTTTGGGTTTGGGTCCTTTCAGTAGACAGCAGTAAGTTGTAGATGTAGACGGAGAGAGAGAGAGAGAGGGAGTGGGAGGAGCATGTGTGTTTTCTGAAGCAAGCTTTTTTAAACCTCTGCAGAATCGCTTTTCTGAAATTAGCATTTTTGCTCAATCTAGGCTTAGGAGACTTGTGACGCCCACTCCATCTACCTGTGTATTTAAAGTAGATTGGACTTCTCAATCAGTCTTGTTTATCTACCATTACTGCCCTACGCGAGCCAGCGCGTCCAAGACAAACTTCTTGTTTTAGTCGTAACGGGTTTTTACTGTAGATTTTTGCCCAAGACAAGCTTCTAGTTTTAGTCGTAACGTGTTTTTACTGTAGATTTTTGCTTACTTCTTTAGAATCTTTTCTTTCCAATCTCATACCATTTTGCCTACTACTTGCAAAATCCCTTAGCAAGAGCTCTTGACCAAAACGGGTGTCTTTAGTGTCTTTTGCTTTCTCACTGATTTCACTGTAGCCCCCATTATTCGTTGCCTATTTAATTATTTTTAGCGTAATTGCATCGCTACTTTTTTGCTATTTTATTATTTATTCATTTTTTGAATATTTTTAGTTCCATATAGTACTATTATTATTATTATTTTGTTTTATTATTATTATTTTTTTTATTGTTATTATTTTACTATTTTTATGCTTTTATGTTTTTAATGACTTGTTTCTGTATCCTGCATCATTTTTATATTGTCTCATTTACATGTGGGTCTACCGGAAACAGCCTCTCTATTATGTAGGGGTAAGGTTATGTACTATCGGACCTCCCCAGACCTCACTTCATTGCAAGATTTCGGACTAGATGATGATAATGACGACGACGACGACTATTTATGTTGCATCAAAAAAAGATAAAAAACAATGTTATTAATAAAATAACGACACAACATGTCTGGAATGTGAACTAATACAATAGCCTCCAAGTCTTCTGTATTTAGAACATATTTGATTGTGTTGTATTTTTTTTTTGGTTGTCGATTTAAATAAAATGTATTTGATTAAAATTATGTATTCGGATCATATTTTCCAATTTTTCTTAATTTCACAATTTATTAAAGTTATAAAATAATTTCATTTTGATTTTTTTGCAACTATCTTTCATCATTAGTTGGATATATATTATTTAATACTAACTACTGAAATTATTATAATAATCAAATTATTTAATAATAAAATTTAAATGATTATTTAGAAATATTTTAATTTCAAACCAGTTTATAATATAAAGAATTTATGCAAGTAAAATAATTAAGTAATTTTCTGTAAAAGATATTCAGAATCATGAAATAAAAAGAAACAACTTATTAAGTATTAACAAAAAGAAGTTGAAGTGAAATCAAAGCGATCTTGAATTGTATGATACGATTCATAAGATGTTGGGCCTTTTTAATAACCCGAAATAGTCTTTTTGGATTGAAACATTGCAGCCCAAAACATACTTCTCCAAATAAGTATGTTTCTCTCAGCGATCATAAATCCTAACGCTAGTTGAGATTGGGGGAGAAAATGGACTATAGAAATTCAAATCTTCTGGATGAAGCGTTAGGTTTAGAAGATGAGGAATGTGGTTTGAGAGGCAAAGTGGTTGCAATACAAGACTGCGTGGAGACAAGTGGAGCGTTCGTATTTCACCAACTCATAAAGCGATTACTTGTGCCCAATTCCTCCAACGCCGTTATCTTCCTCGCCTTCTCTCGTCCTTTCTCTCACTATGATCGTATTCTTCGCAAACTCGTACTCTCTATATCTTTCTGTTCCCTGTTCAACTTCTCTATCTGTTTATTTATTCATTGAGGACTTGAGTGGTTTGGGATTGTAAATAAATGACTCTAGTTTGCGTGGATAATATGAGCTATGTGGGTTTGGATTGTTTCTTACCCTCCTTTTTCTTGTGGTGTTGGTTTAGGATCATTGCATAGTTGCAGTTACAATGATACAGAGCTTCTTGACGTCGAAATGCATGCGTCTGTAAAATTTGTGCTTGCTCTTTCATTGCCTATCTTATAATGCCTTTGGTTTTTGTTTCTTTTTTCTCATAACAGGGTTGCAATTTGGCTGTCCAAAGAGATGACGGCAGATTTTTCTTCTTTGATATGCTTAGACTACAGTATCCAGGTGAGAAAATTCAGAAATTTCACATATGATAGACTTCTTTATAAGGAAGTTGGTCATTTTCTTGTCAACTTCTGAATTGCTTCTGGGGATTAATTTCTGTTATTTATGATGTGTATAATCTTTGGTCGTTTTGGATGGTAGATTCTTCTACGCAAATGTCTGAAAGTTAGCTTGACAATAGTGGGTGGTTCACTACATTTAGTTTTCTGTAGCAATGTATGCTTTACCATGTGACTGATTAGTGACATCCTTAAAGTATTGATGAATTTGTTTACTTGTTTCCTAGCTCTTTTCTTCTTGTGTTTATGGGACTGATTTTGTGGCTAAAAAGCTCTTTTGATTTCTGTTTTTGTGCTAGATAAAAATGAAGATAAAAGTGGCGAAGATTGGCTCGTTGCAGTGTTTAGGAAGATACTGCAAATTGTACATGCATTCCCACAGAACAACAAAAACTATATTACCATCATGATTGACGATATATCTCTTATAGAGGTGGCAGTTCGTGGCTCTTCAGGTCTTGTTTTGGATTTCCTGCATTATTGTCAGACTTTAACATCAGAATTTGTAAGACATTTCGTATGTACTGGTTTTGTCTATTTCCTCGTCATTTTTTAGGCAAGTTGTTTCTTTGACTCATGCGTGTTCCTATTATAGGGTTGTTCCCTAGTGACACTTAATCATGCTGATATCTATTCAAGCGTGGAGAATTGTGCGTTCCTACTGCAAATGGAGTACCTTGCAGATGTTTTGGTCAAGATAGAGCCACTAGTAACTGGTTTGGCGGCTGATGTGCATGGGCAGGTAACTTTTGGATTGTATTTAATTAACCCCACAAACCTGTGATAGGATTGAATTTCAAATAAAACTCATTCCAAAATCTGTGACTATTCATTGGTTTGTTGCTTATTACTGTAGTTATTGGTTTTCTACAATCCGATTGCAAGTGTTATGGTGGGCTAGATTCATGCTATTGCAGCTGCTTCTTTCTTGTAACTTCGTTTTTCGCATGACTATTTCTGTAGCAGTTAACAGTTTTGAACCGGGGAGTGTGTGATGGAAAGGGAAACCTAAGGACTAAAACGCCCAATTTCCGTTTTAAGGTCAAGGAAAATGTAGTCGAATATTTCTATCCTGGAAGTAGAACTTGAGGAGGCAAAAAATCTAATTTTGGATGGTTGGTCATCATCTGTATGGAAAAGAAGACTTCTAGCGAAGGTGATATAAACGCAATTTGGAAGGAAGAGCGGTTGATTGCCTACAATGAGCTTAGGGATAGAAATTGGTGTACGAATTGGCTGATGCCTTAATAATTATGTATTCTGTTAATTTTGCAGTTGAGAACTTTAACCACCCTATGCGATTTTTGCGGGTAGTTATTGACCCCACTGGTTTAAGTTCGACTTTGGAAGTTTACTGTGGTATATTAGTTATTACTATGCAATCATATTGAACAGTAACTGTTACACTTCAGACTCATTGATTCCATATTGGACTTTCAGAGCAATAAAATGAGAGTTTTGAAGGGGTTTGTTTCGATACATCAACTACCATCAGCAGATGGAGCATTTTTTCTACTAAACCCTTTCCATGAAGGCGTTGCTCCCAGTCCCAAATGTGGTCTAAATTGGTATCCTTGGATATTTACATCAGAAACATAGTCCGCCCATATTTGGTTTATGCGCTTTTTACATTGTTTTGAGTACCGTACTGTACCGGCCGGAAACTTGTACCGGTACGGGTATAGGTGGTACCGGTCAAATACCGGTCGATACTGAAAATTTTAAAAAATTAGGGAGCTTTTTTGCAAAATTTTATAAATTTCCCTCCCTCCCTCCTCCCTCACCTTCCCCTCCTTTTTTTCAAAGTTTTTAAAATAATAAAAAATATTTTATTACTAATAATAATTATCAATTAAATAAAACTTTAAAATAATTTATTTTTATTTTTATTACTAAATACTAATAAATTATTTTTATTTTATTACTAATAAATTATTTTTATTTAAATTTATTTTAATATTTTATATAATATTTATTAATAAATACTAATAAA
>JAOSBL010161541.1:0-11626 GCA_027568915.1 Erythroxylum roraimae | reverse complement strand
TCTTTTGTATTAAGTTAGTGACTTTTGGCCAGCTTTATAAGCATAGCAAGCATTGAGCATCCATCTGTATTTGTTTTAAGCTCTTGATGAGCGTGTTGATTTGTAATTAAAGCTAAGTTCAAAATTGTGTTTGGTTTTGTTAATGAAATATGATTATTTTTGGCTTATGATTTTTTCCAAACTTGAATAACCTGGGGTGGATCAGACAAAGTTGTCTTCCAGAAGGTGGTAGCTAAAATTTTAGCTTTCCAATAGTGTATCGTCTTAGTTTGACCTCTGTTTCGTCTTAGTTTTATACCTAAGACGCTTCGTCTTAGTTTCTTTCGTCTTAGTTTGACTTTCCTATCGTCTTAGTTTGACCTCTGCTTCGTCTTAGTTTTTCTATCTAAGATGCTTCGTCTTAGTTTGACTTTCCTATCATCTTAGATTGACCTCTGCTTCGTCTTAGTTTTGTACCTAAGATGCTTCGTCTTAGTTTGACTTTCCTATCGTCTTTGTTTGACCTCTGCTTCGTCTTAGTTTTGTACCTAAGATGCTTCGTCTTAGTTTCTATCATCTTAGTTTGAATTTCCTATCGTTTTAGTTTGACCTCTGCTTCGTCTTAGTTTTATACCTAAGATGCTTCGTCTTAGTTCTGTATCGTCTTACTTTGACTTCCTCTTTGTCTTAGTTTGACTTTTGTTTCGTCTTAGATTTCTGCTTCGTCTCATTTCTGTTTCGTCTTAGTTTTGTTTCGTCTCATTTTTTTTTGTCTTATTTCTGTTTCGTCTTATTTTTGCTTCGTCTTAGTTTGACGATGCTTCATCTGAGATTTTATTCACTGTTCATTTTATATTTTCTGTTCCAGTTTTGATCCTTTTAGAGGTCGAATCTAGCTTAGAGTCCCTCTTTAAAGTTGTCGATCTAGAAGACTTCTTTCAAACCGTCCAAATTCCAAGGGAGAGAGGGTTCATTAAGATAACCCTATAAGGAAACCCGCTCACGCTTTCTGGCTCCGGTTTGGATAGTTGGGCTTCGGGAATAGGGCGCAACACTTTTGTTCTTACAGCAAAAATGGGTACTATCCGCACTTTTCTTGCCTTTACGGCGGCAAAGAATTGGGAACTTTATCAAATGGATGTTCAAAATGCCTTCTTGCATAGTGATTTGGAGGAAGAGGTTTACATGAAAATGCCGCCTGGCTTTGCAACTGAGTCCTTAGGAATGGTATGTAGACTCCGTAAATCTCTATATGGTTTACGACAAGCACCTAGATGCTGGTTTGTGAAATTGGCTACATCACTTAAAGCTTATGGTTTTCATCAATCGCATTCAGATTACTCTTTGTTTACCTTTCAAGCTGGAATTGTTTGGTTAAATGTGCTTATTTATGTCAATGATCTTATTGTCTCTAGTAATGAAGTTTCTACTGTACAACGATTCAAGAATTATTTAAGTAGTTGCAAAAATTGAAATTCTTCTTAAGGATTGAAGTGGCCAGAAACTCAGATGGCATTTTTTTTGTCAACGCAAGTATGCGTTGGATATTATTTCAGAGATGGGTTTGTTGGGATCCAAGCCTATTAAAACTCCACTAGATTTTAGGAACTAGGCAATGCATGCAGAACCTAGTAACCCACATAATTTGTTCTAGTTTGACCATTGGCACAATAGAGGCCTTTTGTACAACATTAAAGCACTTTAACATTTAAAACTTGTTATCAATCTAGGTACAAAGGTAAGTAAACTCATCAGTAATAACCAATGGAAATGGCTTTGCCACAAAAGTAGAGGTGTGGAAACAATAATGCACAAGCTACCATCTTGCTAAGAATTAAAATAGGATTAAATTCACTAGAATGCTAATGGATAAAAGGCCTTTAACTCAAAAGCATGCAGAAACTTTCTTCAAAAGGAACAAACCAACAGTATAAAGTGGGGAAACCTAGTTTGGGATAATGATCTCAATCCCTCACATGCATTCAATCCCTGGCTGGGAATAGTTGGGAGACTAACAACAAATGATATAATCAAGTTTACCATTCCCTCAAAACATTGTAAACTTGGGAAAAACCACCTTGAATCAATGGACCACATAATGCTTAAATGAAGATATGCTCAAAGCATTTGGAGAAGGATATAGAGAATACTAAACACCAGAAGGGCATTCCACATATGGATGAGTTGATAAAATGGGCATCATCCATACGAATGGTAAGTAAAACATATCACAAATTTGTAAAAATCAGCTTAGCTATAATGGTTTACAACATTTAGCAAGAGAGGAATAATAGACTCTTCATGAAGGAGGTAAAAAGCAAGAAACAGATCTATTAGAACATCTACCTCTAATGCAGACTCAATTTGGTAGCTAGAGGAATAATAAACTCTCCACAAACATAAAGAAAAGATGGTCACTAGAATAAAACCATAGCTTCAATTTTTAACTAGGAACCTTTGATCCTTTATATTTTGTTCCTATTATAATACTCTTGACCCTTGAAAAGGCTGTACATATCTCTTAATTAATGAATTATTTTTACTTTTTCAAAAAAAAGCATAATAAAAGTAAGTTATGGAATCATCTAACTATATATGATAAACACACAATAAAGAAAAATAGCGTATAATATAATAATGATAATTTCTTATAGGCTTAAAAGCTCATAATTTTAGCTCATATGTGAAAAATCATAAACACTTTCATTAAAATAGATATTAAAAAAGCTCACCATAATGTACTAAGTAAAAATTCCTCTAATCATGCTTAGCTTTATAATTCACAACAACTCAAAGTACTATAAAGTAAGAATCAAAATATTAATGATTTTTATATGGAAGTATAAACAAATAAGATCTAAAACATGCTTGAATTACCATTCAACCCATATCAAAAATCAAATTCCCTTTCCCATACTCAAAAAGATGTATATTGTCTCTAATGTAAATAATAATGCATAAAAGTTAATGGAAAATAATCAAAATGAAGAAAAGGTAATGTGAATTGATATTTCCCCTGATTATATGCAAGATGTTTATATTCCTGACATGAACTAGGCTAGGCAATTTTAGGCCTAGCTGTGCACCCATCCTAGCCTAGTTTGACTAAGTTTTGGTGCCGAGCTTAGCATTTGTTTTTTAACAAATCTTGGGCTTCAGCTTAGGATCGAACTCAAGCTCAGGCTATCAGCTTAGCTAACCAAAGGTTGAAAAACTTTAAGGAAAACAATGTTGTTTTGAATCAAAAGACATTGTTTTTAAAAATTAAAATTAAATAATAAGGTCATGCTTAAACCCCATCATTAATTTGCATCCAGGCTAATGCGATCTTTAGTGTGAATTCCTTCCACTTTTAGTGATCTTTACAAACATAAAATAAATAGGGGCAAAGCCTTAAACAATAGAAAGAAAATAGAAGAACATAAACTAGCTATATTTATTAAAAATCTATGGTTTATTATATTAAGAATAAATAAGAAAATGAAAAAAAATAGTTTAGAAAGTCTAATACTTCACTAGCTATTAAAAATGATATAGAAAAATGAAAAATAAAATCCAAAGTACAAAAACAAAAAGTCCTATCAATTATCTTGAGAATTGTCGATGATCTTAGTAACCATATTAGGTGAACAAAAACATTCCATATCCCCCTAAGGTTCCAATTCATATGAATATTTCCATAACAACTTTAATAATCCCTAGAAAACTTGAAATCTTCATGCGAAACTACGCAAACAATTTCAAGAACCCCTCCAAACTCCTTTAATCACAATAGGTAATCCCATTCAACTCCACAAATACCATTGAATTGATTACCTCACTTTTTTCTCTCATAATTGATTCAAAAGGGCATAGGGCAAACCCTATTACACAGGGCTCCCCACTTTGTGAAGGTCGGGGGAGAGTCCTTAATTATACGTAGCATTTCCTTTGTTTTTTACAAAGAGACCGTTTCCATGACTCAAATTTATGACCTTCTGATCATAAAGGAGTAACCTTACAAGTTGCTCAAAAGGTTGCCCTCTTAAAATTGATTCAACAAGTTAAAAATAATATAAAAAGTGCTTGAAACTTAACTTAATTCGTTGAAAATTTAAGAAAAGAAGGTTAAAGATTGGTTTTCACTGGAGAAGGTTGGTAAAGTATCACCCAAAGGAAAGAAATAGGATAAAAAGTGAAAAATGGGGTTTCAAGGCATCTACATGCAATTTTGAACAGATTTAGTGAAATATAAGTGAAAACATGAGTATGTAATTATCCTTGTTATACAATTTTAGGGTTAAATTTAAAGAGTACGAGTATGGGGTTTAGTATAGGTGTGTAGGACTAAATATGAGTGTGTTGGATAAAAGGTGTTATGACAAACTTATGTATTTAGCCCATGTTCCACACAAAAACAAGATGATTAATTATATTGGTATGTTGAAACTTAACACGAGCATGTTGACAATAAAATTAAAATACATAAAAATTTTACATAGCCATTAACACAAGTGTGTTAGTAGGCATCTATAAACATGGACATTAAATTTTAACTTTACTTCATCTCTATCTTAAAAAAATCGTAATAATATAAAATATATATAACAACTATCTTTTTATTCATATTAATATTACTTTTTCAAATATTTTTCATATTGAGGAATATCATTCATATTTAGTCTCTAACAATAACCATAATTAATATAACAAAATAATTTAATTCTCATACATTTATAAAACTAAGAATAATACAAATAACTTAAAAGTTCATAATTGATTATAATAAAACATCATATATTAAGAATAATATAGGTTTATAACAAGAAGAGTTCATTCTTAATAACGTAGTAAAGTGAAAAGTGAAAATTTAAACAAAATTACTTACATTCCACATCATATTTTTTAAAATTAAATTGGTCTAAATTTTAATTTAGTGTAAAGTTCTCAATATTAAGGAAAGTCTCATCATCACATCATTAAGCTCAATGCACAAAATGACATGTCATACTTTCCTATCCAAGATTAATTTCCAAGTCACTCTCTTATATAAAATTTAGTTCCTTAAAAACTTAGTTATTTAAAAGATCGATGTGATCAAGGTAAATTAGATTAACAGAACTACTTGGTCTATTAAGAGTTATAACGAACAAAAAAAGTTAAATTATGAGAAATTATGTTCAACTTAATAATTATAATAACATGATTTTTTTTAAGCTTCAAGTTATATTGAACAAATACTAGATCATTTTATCTTTTATGTTCCAATATATTTCTTTTGAAGAACACTACTTCTAAATTGGTCTACCATGTAACTATAAGACAAAAAAAATCTTATAAATGAAATGAAGTACCATTTTTAAATAAGTAACACAAGTGAAGAAATTTATAAATAGATTAAGTTTGTCTCTTTGCCGTATTATAATAGGTATTTTGAAATCACCACATCCTTGTATACCTCCATTTGTGAGCAAAGGAGGTTTTACACCATGTAATATGAAATAGTTGTTATGATGGTTAAAAGCATTCCCCTATTAACTTTGTCTTTCTTAGGAAAACTTGGTCTAAAATAGACAATCTCATTTCAAAAATGCCTTGACAATAAACAACAGAAAGTAAAGTTACTTTTCTCATCTCACATTAATGATTTCAAGAAAAGGTATATACGAGGAAGGCCAACTCTTTAAATTAGCTGTGATTACTTCCTTCTCCTTCTCCATTGCATCATAAAAGTAACTCACTGTTGCCTTCTCATTACTATAATCCAAATGAATTACTCTCACAAAAGGCTCACAAATTCAAATGACAAACTGACTTAGGGACTGAGATTCTTGATCTTCAAGTATAATCATATAAACCTCCATTCTAACATAAGACCTAGTATATTGAGATGTAACCTACTTATCACTTATAAAAATTTGTCTCAACTCCTTCTTCATTTGAAAAAAATATTAAAGTGATAAGAATTTAGTTACAAATCATGTAATGATAGGATGATCTAAAATTTTACCATTAGTAAAATCTTTTCTCATCAAATTCAAAACTCATGCATAATTATAAATGAACTTAGTCAATTTTTTTGTTTTCTACATAGTTTCATTATTGACATAAAAGTATCTAGGATGTTATGTTTTTTCTAATCAACAGAATGTGCATTAAAAGGAATCTAATACAAAGTATCTTCTTTGTTACCTATTTCAACTAGTTTTTAATTAACATCATTATCGGTGATGAATTGTACAATATTTTTAGGCACAAATTCATTTACAACTTTATCAAAGATCTATAATAGAGTATCATCATTAATTAGAAGGAAATATACATCAATTGAATTCACAAACATCATCCTCTTAATAGAATTAACCAAAAAACTTTATAATGGGCTCTTATTTTTTATTTGTCTAACCATCACCCATGATTTAATAGCTATAAGCTTCCTAAGTCCTTCTTCTTTCACTTAACTAAGTTCTTATTTCAATAGCAGAGTTGCTCAGAAGATTACCTCTATAGTCATCAATTGAAGGAGCTTTAAGTCCTAGACCAATAGATGCAATAATGTCCATCATTGGCTAGTAATAGTAAGATTAGGCACCATTGAATGAGACACCTGCATCATACCACCATCTAGCCATTGCCATTTTTACATTATGAACTATTTCTAATCCACTTTGAATTGAAGAATAAGCTTTAAAAGTTATTCATGGAGCAAAAGAGTAAGGGGCTTGTCTTATTCTTTTCCTCATTATTGATTGTAACATTCCCTTATTATTGGATAGAAATGCCAAATCCAATATTGTCAATATAATCCTCATTACTACAAAATGAAGTTCTACTTATAATTTCATAGTTGCTTTCTTCCTTTCTCATTCTTATACTCTTCAAGTAAACTTTTTATCTATGATTTTATATCATGACTAACTTTCTTATAAGGTTCTACATCACCTTTGATCCTAACTAAATGTTTCTTTATCCTAGTAATTCCCATACCTCTCAAATGTTTATCATAATATGAAAATATTGTATGATTTTCCATACTAAGAACCAATCTCACATGAGCCAAATTGGATAATCAAAATCTTCTTAAAGAGACTGAATCATCAAGAGTACTTAAACCTCCCTCTATTTATTTGTACAAATAAAACAATTACACTTAGTGGAGCTTATAATGAGTTCAAGGTGTCCATATATGGGATGCATGTGTGTACGTGTGTGTGTGTGTGTGTGTGAATGAACAATTACACTTATTGGAATTTATAATGAGTTCAAGATGTCTATATGTGACATCATTACTTAGCTAAAAAATTGAAAAGTTGGTTATAAGAAGATTGACCATGTACAATAAAATCCATAAACTTAATATATTAGGAATGCTATGAACATATTCATAACATGTATAAATAGATTATTTACTAATATAGAGGATACAACTTGGATATGTTAAGAAGCTAAATGCATATTGTAGAGAAAAATGAAAAAAAAAACCAAGTGAGAAACATAGTCTCTTTACAAATGGTTAATGAAAAGGATAAATTTTTCCTTTACTTAATCCATATAAAAAACACATAAAAACTTTCGTATGGTAACTAAAAATGTTACCTTCATAAATAAATTATATATTTAAGATTACAAAAAAAGAGAGAAAAAGTATCAATATATTTTGCTAATTAATCCTTTGTATATAACCTAAACAACTAATCAATGCACCAAAACCAAGTAAAGAAGAATAACACATCACTACAAGCTAGCTAATTCATGTAACATTTAAATCAATTTCCTTTAAACAAACACTTCACAAGGATCCCTGAAACATAACTTCCAAATGATAATTTCATTAATGTTATATTACAATTTGAAGTTGTCAACTTGCTAAAATAATAAAGAAAGAAACCTTTGACTAGAATGTTTGATTTTATCTGTCATGAACAAAAGCATCTTCTATGTATAATTATATTTTTATTTTATCCTATGAATTTATTTAGCTTTATTTGAATTATTATGTATTATTGATTTCTTGTAACTAAAGTCTCACTATAAAAATAAGCTATATGTAACACACCACGTCTGCTCCCCTCCCGTTCTACCATACCAAAAAGAAAAAGAGTTGTTTTTTTTTCTTTGTTCTTCTTGAAATAGTTAACTAATGACTTCATATCACTTAAGTTGTCTCTTATCTAAATTTTTGTTATTTTTTATGTTCAAATAATATTTGTAAAGCTTTAAACATAATGGGATATATTAATAACCATAAGCAACTAGAAAGAACTAGGCTACCATAACTTAGACTAGAAAACAGATTAATGATAAAACAATTATTATAACATTTTTAAAGCACAACATTCATTCTTGTCACAGTGAAACAACAAAAGAGATAAAGAAGAGAAGTTGCTCAGAAAACATCTATATGTTAACTAAAAGTTATTTGCATAAATATGTCATGAATTATATGCATTCAAATGAAAGGAAAGTTTCATGTCAAAGGCTCAACTATCAAGCTCAGAAGCCTTATTCACAGTTGTAAGCAAAGAGCTCGTCAAGTATTTTATGTAATTGTATGTTGTAGAATTAATATGATATCAGTCTCAATAATGTTGTAGTCTTATTTTTACTTAATTAATCATTATATAATGTTAATACTTGGTGAATGGCAATCTAGAAAGATGGAGGTGAGGAGACATTAGTGACTTGATAAGCTAGAGAGTGCCTAATGGTGACAAGCTATTATCCAATAGCAATAAGTTACAATTTAATGGTGACAAGTTATAGTGGGATGGAGAGAGCACATAGGAGAGCTTATGAAATTGTGAGAGGTGGGAGCAAAGTAGAGTAGTTGATGACAAGGCTTAGGAATTAAAAGAAATTAAGATTTTTGGTAAAGTCATTACACTTTCCTATATCACTTTTGTACCAGCAATTCACGTACTAGTAGATATCTTAAAAAAAGTTAGTATCAGCAATACCTTGGCTCAACATGATATATTACTTTTGAGTATTAGTTTTATATCAACCTGCACTAGTTAAAATAGTATGTTATTCTTCACACTAGTTACAAAACAAAACTAACACAAATCTAGAAGTATAATAAGCTACTAAACTCGCGATTTGGACTACGAAGATGTATGGAATTATAAGTTTAATTACTTTAGAACTATTTTATATGACCTTATCTTATTAATACTCTTATTAGGGTTCTTTCTTGGGGACTTTTCAGGTTACTGAGAATCTCCTTTATCACTAAGCTGTTAATTTTAGGGTTGTTTAACATCAAGGAAGGATTTCGAATAAGATTAGAGGAGACTGTGACAACTTCTTTACTTCTTTCCTATTGTATGTCTCCTATGTTAAGATTGTCTTCTTTTAGTTTTTTTATTATGATTAGTAGTTAAGACCCTAATTAGGTTAGGGGTGTCACTTTTGATAGTTTCTTCAATTATTAATACATTAATTGTTATCATTTGGCAAATTTTATTCTCTTTGTTCTTAATTATTAAATTTGTGACTGACCATCATAATTTCAATCTTAAGGATTAGATAAAGAACAAAAAGGTAAAATATAATCTATGCATTTTGAGAATAAACACCTTAGATATAGAAATAGGGATATCCTAGATTATTTAGATAAATAAATATATTAACAATGCTTAATGGGTTTGATTAGGTTGAATTGTGCATCTAAAGAAGGTAACTACCTATTTAAATAAATGTGTGTCTTAGGAGAGGGAATATATACATTAGATTAATTGTTATCTCAACTATAATAATAAATTTTGCATAATAATTGCAATTTCACATAAGTGAACCTCGAAAACTTAATGCTTGTTATCTTAATTTCCTTTGTTATTTAATTACTTTATTTAGTTTCATGGTCTAATTATATTTAATCAAAACTTTTTTTATTTTAGTTTTATTGGATAAGATTGATAAACATAGTAGTATAGTTCTTGTGGGTACTATAGAATACTATAGTTTTAATAACTTACTACAATTGAATATATGCACTAATAAATAGATTTAAACAAGTTTTTAGCAATTGTTGATGGGGAGTTTGTTAATCTTGTCTCTCTTTTAATTTATTATTTTTCATATAATTTTGTTTGATTCTACTATGTGGCATCCTTAGAGTTGGCATTATGATTAGGTATTTCAGACTTGGATTTAAAATTAGTTGACATTTTGAACCATATGAAGATGTTAAATGATTTACATGATCTAAATACAGGTGTGTAATCAATATGGCATGTATGTCATCTATAGAATCCTTCCTATGTATGCATGGATATGGAGCCTACCCTATACAACTACAAAAAGGAAAACTATATGGTTACCTATAGAGAAATTAGTATGAGCTACCCTTTCTCTAATATGTAAAATTCAGGATAAATAAACCACCTAAATTTATTTTTGGAGGAGTAAAGAGGAAGAAGTTGAAGTAGCTTCACATTGGGGACCAATTGGGTTCCAATAATGACCTCAATTTCAGTAGCAACCAGCTCTTTGTAGCAATGAGATGGAAGAATTGAATAGGATGGAAGATATGCTTAGGAAATTTTGAAATTTTGTTATTAAAATATTAGATGAACTTGTATATTGAGTGGAATGATGTGAGATGAAGTAGTTTAATTATGCATCCATTTATAGCTAGGCAATCCAAGTGAACCATATAACCAAGATAGTTGGTGAAAGAGGTCAAGTCAAACTTTCTAGTCATAAAGAGGTGAACCTAAGACATCAAGTGTTAGCCACTTAGGAGTGGCAAAACATTTGATGCTGAGGTTACCAAAAGGAAGGAAATGCAAAGGTCATCCAAACATATGGAAAAGGATGAGGAAGTGATGAATATAATTAAAATGGTGTTGATATCATCTCTATATGATGTCAGTCACAATTTTGACTTAGAGAAAGATTTGGATAAGAAATCAAAACTATCCTCTTCTCTAACATACGTCAGTCTAGAGTAGTAGACACCTTGACCCACTGTGACACTGATTTTATACTTGATCAATTTTTAAATGAATAGAAAGGTAGATAGATTTTCTTTTTTTACATAGGTCAAAGAATATTAAATGCTTAAAGGATATACTTTATGACAAGCAAAATGAGGAGTCAATGGTCAAGTTAAATGAAGAGAGCTCCTATATCATACGAGGAGAAGAAGGGGAATGGGGCAAACCAATCCCAATGACACACGAGGGAGCAAAGGAACCTTTAAGTTTCAATCAAGAGTAGAATTAAGCTTTTGATTGTGGATATTGGATGAAAGGCTTGAATTGGAAGTCTAGCTAAAAGACTTCCAAAGAAGCACTTGTTGAGAGGTAAACCAATATTCTTACTTTTCTTTTCTTTTCTTTTCTTTTATTAGTTTTAATTCTCTATTAATGTTCTTCTATTCCTTTTTAAGGTAATTTTTCCAGAATGTTTGAGATTTGACCTCACCAAACTTGGCATAGATTTAATACCTTCTTATCTTTTATGTTTACTTTCATTATCTTATTTGTTTGCTATTAAGGAAAATTTCATATTAGGTGTGTGTGTGTGTGTGTGTGTGTGTGTGTGTGTGTGTTGAAGTGAATCACACGTTAATACAAAACTTAATATACGATATACAAATGCACAAGAAGGGGGGGTTATATTGTGTATTTTTTTTGTTGATCCCCTTGTAATCAATTTCTTA
>JAOSBL010161488.1:0-11629 GCA_027568915.1 Erythroxylum roraimae | reverse complement strand
AAGAAATAAACAACTCAAGTGATCAATCAACTAAGAACAAAATAATAATACACTTGAGAAAAAGAAGACAACTTCTCAAAAGGTTAAGCTCTATTGAAATAGATCTAGAAGTCGTCGCAACAACAATGCGTTGATTCATGTAGAACTCATAATCAAATCACAGCTGCAAAAATACCCGATCAACGACAACACATCAAAGAAAACGCAGCACAAAATTATTCAGCCCAACTTAACGAAATCATCGTCCTTCAAAGGAAAGCACTGTAGCAACACGAACGCAGAGAAGCAGTGCGCAGAGAAGCAACACGAACACAGAGAAGCTCACTTTTTTCAGGAGCACATCCACAACGTAATATATTAACTCCTCTTCACCATAGGTTCAAATTAGACATGCACATACTGTTATCTTCCACCCACACACGTTTTCCTATAAGCAATTAATGCACACTTATGAATCATTAATGCATTCACATTACTATACCACCCATGCATCTAATTGTCGCACACTTTCTTTGCTTCTGGGACTCACTCATCACCTCACAACCATTGCTCTTAAATTTACTTCAACATGGCTCACACCCCCAAAAGAAACTTTATTCACTGTGCAGATTAAAACCACTGAACTTTCACTCAACACTCACGTACACATCCGTTGCACACCAGCTGAAAGAACAATCCCCATTGTTCACGCAACCTTACTTGATTTTTCCTTTGAAGATTCCTTTTCAAATAAGGATATTATCAGATAAGCTATCAACCACCAAAAGTTATGCCAATTAAGAATATATTTCTACAAATTTCAAGCACTATCCACTTTCAAAAGAATGCAATCTTCAATAGTCAATACCCAATCTTCAATTAAGGCACATCTTCAAGTATTATAAAAATTTTCATGTCCAATTAAAATGTCAAAAATAAAAATAGGATATATTAAAAAAAAAATCATAACACAAGTAATTAAGGTGGAGCTTTTCCTGGTATCAAGACTCTTGTCCCATTACATAATCAGAAAGAGACAACTACACAAGTTTATTGGTTGCTTCATCAGATAGCATATATGGATATTTCTTATCTCTCAATTAACCAAAAAGGTCAAAAATCATCAACACTCCAAACAAAGTATACATCATTACTTTAAACTCCATATTTGACCCACTGTGTGCAAATCTTTATGTACAAACAGAAGTCAAAAACCGTGCACTAAATTCTCTTAGCTAGCCTCGAACGCAACATAAACAATCGAATTTAGTAGAAAGGTGTAAAAACTGAAGGAGTTCTTCAGATTTCTTTTCGCCAAAGTTTTAATACAATATTCAGAAATACAACTGAAACAGCTCTTGAAGTTTTGAAACTTCAAATGCTGGCTGACAGAGATGAAACAAATTAAGTACGCTAGTTGATTATTTCCCTTGTTTTCAGAATATAAACGCATGAATTTTCCGTCTTTCTCATGGAGTGCATAGACCTGCAGACAGGTCCTTCTGATGACTTTAGAGTTACAGTGGGGAACAATAATAATATCTAGCAATAGTTCAAGTCTTCTGCTTGATTGTCTGGTACATCACCTGCTTCAATGCTGACTGCCAGGGGATGAATATCCTCTCTCGCTACCAAAATCACTGTATCCAAAATCTATACCATCTGAAATGAAGTTAAAGTTGACGCTCGGTTCAGAGCTAGCATTGCTTCTTGTGGCAAGAGGAGAATCCGAGGCACTGAGGGTCCTGCTTTTAGTGGAATCTCCTGATCTGACACTATAAATGGAGGAAGCAGGAATTTGGGTCATAATGGGGCAAAGATTACCTCCAATGGTTCGCCTTATGTCCTGTTCAAGAGAGGAATTCAAACAAAGTATTTTAACAAACACCTACATAAGTACATAACAAGCATACAATGTGGATAGTACTGAGTAAAGTGATTAAACCAGCAACATCATCCTTAACAGGATATGATAAAACATTACTATCTGGTTCCTGTCAAATCGCAGTGTAACGGTATATTATCTAATTTTAGGCTTTATTTTGTAGCTTAAATTATAGATCAAATGGCTCATTCATAATGATAAGAAGAGTTGAGTTTCACTATGATTCATGAGAGGAGGTATTAAAAGATTATATGGTCCATTCAACAGATTAAGCATCAGAGTGATTTTAAGTGCTAACTGAGTCCAAGTTGCAATTTGGTTAGCATTATAGTCAATCTGTGAGAAGCAAAGAAAAAAAACAAAAGAATACCATATGCCTCAGAGCCATGTCCACAGATTTCTTTGAAATATTTCTGCCAAAGCCCAAACTATCAAGGGAAGATGCTTTTCCAGCATAATGTTCATCTTGCTTTGGTGGAGCCAATTTTCTCATATTTACTACTCTTTCAACCATCTTTGATCCCATTCGTCCTGGATTCACGTCATCATCTCCGTTGGTCTTTGTTCTGCTCTTAACAGTTAGAGAGATTCTATTGCTATTCAAACCACCATCTGAAGTCCTTCCTCTAGCAGGAGAGGATGATCGTTGTCTGTTCCTTGCCTTGGAATCAACCTCAAGAGACGATGATTGAGCACCCGCAACACCTGGTATACTTCTGGAAGCTGAAGTTGGCCTACTCTTGGTGGCTGAAGTAGGCCTAGTCCTAGTGGTGGAAACTGGTCTGTCTGGCAATGATGTCTTTAAATTCGGGGGCACATCAAGTGAAAAACCGGGCATCTCATTAGGCTTCCGAGGCCTAGATTTTACTGTCGGAGAACTTCCACGTGACGGCACCTGATTTTTCGATGTAGCGGGAGCTGACTTTGTCACTGAAGAAGATCTAACAGGAGGAACCGCCACACCACGTGCAGTTGTAGTGGTTGATGGTAAACGGGTTGGAGTTGCTGATCTTGAATTTGACTTGGAAGGTAACACAGAAGGTTTAGTAGTTGCTTTTGAAGAGCTTGCAGTGGTTCTATTAGGAGTTGAAGATCTCACTGAAGGAGCTAGAGGCTTAGCACAAGATAAGATGGATAGCGAAGTCGGTGTGGATGGCCTTGAATGATTAGCTGTTGTAGGTAAAATGGGCTGCCCAGTTGGTGTTGCAGGTCGACTAGTGGATGTTGGTGTGGAAGGTCTTCTATTATCAGCATCTGAAGGGTTCAATCCAGATGCCACATTTGAGTGCTTAGATCCTATGATTGTCCGTGAAGCAGTTTCTTCCAGGACATTGGTCAGCTGCAACACCATGAAAAACGAATTGCAAGCTGTAACATGATAAATTGCCACAGATTCTAGAAAACTAGAGGAAATAGAAACCTGAAGAGCACAAAGAAATTTGACACCAAGACAGGACAAGACAATCTTGTCAGAAAGATCTAACAGAGGCATTCTATGCTAGAATATCAGTTAACAGGCACATAGAACTCAAGTTGCAGATTTCTTACCCTTGACTTCAGAGCAGTAGGACGAACATCGGACATTCTGAGTTGATTTGCTAGCGGTTCCATCTCCAATGAAGGAAAAAGAGGGGTCGCAGGTGGTGTAATAAGCCTGAATATGCATGATAAGTCCAACTTGATACCACTTGATCCACAATGTAAATATATATCAACTAGTGCTCCAGCTTGAAACAGGAATGGATTGTTTAGTGCACTCCTTAAAAGACGGCAAGTTCATAGGGAATCATAATGAACCCCAAAACAAAAAGTACGAAATCAAGATCATTAACACTTCAATTCAACTTGATTATTTAACCCAATTTCAGATTTAACATTGAGATGATCCATCTCAAAGGTCTATGTTTACAAGAATAGGAACGTCACAATCAGACAGATGTAATTTAACAAGCCAACATCGTGACATTACCAATCATAATCAGATTTTTCATTCTCTGAGTCCAAGAATCTCTCCGCAGCTGTCTTTCGAGGTAGCAGAAACGACACAAACTTGGATATTGGGGAACTAGCAGCATTGTTTCCTGAAAAAACGCAGCACCAGAAAACTTATCAGTCAACTGCTAACTCATAGTACAAGATCAAAACTCAGTATGAAAACAGAACCTGGAGGAGCCTCAAGCACATCAGAATCGTGAAGAAAAAGAAACCTATTCCTTTCCTTCTCTTTGTCTCGTCTTCTCATCTCCAAGAACAGAGCTAGCTCATCATCTTTCTCTTTGGTCACCATCTCTTGTCTCCTTCCTCTACTTGTTTGACACTACCCAGGAACATACATTAAAGGATCCTATCTGCTCAAAACTAAATTGCCAAACCTCTCACTAAAGCTCACTCGAGTTCTCAGAAGACATAAACCGATAGTACCCAGATAGTTAACTTTCAAAAGGGACTTTGCAGGGATGTATTGTGAAGTCCTCCATGGGTAGTTTTCTTCTTTGGCAGATAAAGAACGAAACTTTCTTGGAAACTCCGTTGCCCGAGTGAAGAAAAATTCGGCTAAATGATTTGAAACAGAGATTACTGTTGTCTGCTTTGTTTTTTTCTCAAACGACATTGAAGACAAGAACATCAATGTAAGAATTTTTCAAACTCCTAGTTCAAATTGTCCCCAAGTGTTGGAACAACTACAAACATACCATTAGAGATTAAACCCAGAGAGAGTGTACAAGGACAGGGGCATTTTGGAAAACAGAAACATACGCCTGCAATTTGTAAACATTGCTGTTGTTGCACCGTTTTTGGTGCAGAAGTTCAAACTTGAGCTGTTGGATTTTGTAGGGATGTCTCAGGTGTTTCAAACTTGAGCTGTTGGATTTTGTAGGGATGTATCAGGTGTGATCGGACGGCTATGATTGGATGAGGTTCTGACTTCTGAGAAATTAAAGAACAATTATAGAGTTTGGAACCGATTAAGGAGTTCAAATTTAGTATCATTCCTCATTGTTGGGACCCTCCCCAGCTCACTTGGTTGTTAATTATGTCTTTGTGTTGGTGTCTAACCAATCAAAAAGGTTTTGGTGTTTGTAAATTAACCAACTCCTTTTAAAGGAAATTTGTTTTGTTACCTTGCTAATTTTTTTTTGTAAGACTACAGACAATGAGTTTAAAGTAAACAAGTGGTTTAAAAAGTTCGGATAAGATGATAATAAAATCGGCTAAAAATTGAATAAAATTAAAAATTATGTAATATAATTAAAGAAAATATATTTATTTATCGAAAAATTTAAAATATAATTAAAAAATATATTATTAAATAAAAATTAATTGATTTATAAATAGGGATGACAAAAAGAGCCCAGCCCAACCCGATTTTGCCACAGGTTATCCGGTCACGGATAGCCCAGCTTGGCTTGTGACTCGACTGTTTTGCCAAAAACGACATCATTTTTGACCGATTTTCTTAAAAAAAATATGATGGGCTAGGTTGACTTGCCCCGCTCGTGGCCTGTCGGGCAGAGTCAGGCTAGGCTTGGCTCGGCCTATTGATATCTCTATTTATAAGAACTTATTAATTTACGAAAATTAACCAACTAACTAATAAACTGATCAATTTTTTATAGCAAGAGTTATTAAATAACAAAAATTATTAAAGTTTATTAAAATAAATTAAACCAGAAAGTTAAAAACCGAACAAAAAAATTAAACAATTTAAAGTTCTTAAGGTTGAACTAATCGAACCAATTGAGTTTTTTAATCATTGGTTTTTATTGATGTTTATGAAATTTTGGTGTTTATAAATTTGCTTCTAATAAATTTTTCATAAAAATATAAATAAATTTTGACAGTCAACTTCTAAAAGTAAAATTAATAACTTTATATTTAATAATGATACAATTTTATTGTTGATATTACAAGACAAACTTTAACAGTTAGATTAATACTTCTAATATATTTGCAAAAACAATATCAAAATGACATTATTTTAATTATAATCAAACCAAATTTGGGCTAAGAAAAAGGTTGATTGAAAAATTAGTTCTTATTCTGCCAACTTACACAAGATGCCAAAACTTATTCTGATAAGGCCTATGCTTATCTCTGTTTGGTTACTGAGAAAATAGATGTTTCTACAAGAAAATTAATCAGCAATTCATCCTACATAAGAGAGAGATGTTTCCACACAGGCTTTCACCTCAAACATCAGTTCCAAGATGCAAACAAAACAGAGGTTTTACTCTGTTCAGATGAATCAGTCAAATGTCAAATGCAGAATTGCTGCTTCGAATAAGGAATTCACTGGATTTACAGTTGGAAAAGACGTATTGCGGATCATATAACCGATTAATCATCCCCTATATCACTTTCTCCAAAATCCTCGTCATCAATATCATCAGGACCCAACACCATAAACCTGCTCAAAACTTGAAGTCAGACTCATAACAATTGCATAGATCTGAAAAAACAACCAGAATAAGATGAACCTTTCAAGGATAAACTTTCCTTCCTTGTACTTTTGACTACTCTCCTTAGCATATTCCTGGAACACGCAACAGTAAAACTAAATTAGACAACACAAAGAAGTAATTGTACATTATGCAGCTATCTATTGATCGGCTGTTTATGAACAGAAAAGACAGATCTCACATATTTCCATCCCAAGATTGAGCAACACTTAACACAGAATATGTCCACAACGACGTGCATTCCTGTCATCATCAACCGCTCTTCTTTCTCCCCGACTATGACATTCACGCTATGATCATTCATGAAGTTAATGTCAGATATTCCGCCATCAACTAGAACTGCTTCTGATATAGAATACTCATATGATCAAGCAACGAGTTTAGACATAGCACATTGGCAATGCAATGACTATAAAGTCATTACTATATAGAATATGCATATGATACACTGCCATAAATTAGTAGTGCTTCTGATATAGGATACACATATGATCAAGCATCGAGTTTAGATACAGTGAATTGGCAATAGCAATGACTATAGTCATTACTATACGAGTATGTTCCCGACCGAAAATAAATTCATATCTTGTTTTCTCTTCTTAAGTTATTAATCAACAACAAAATGCTTGTCAGAATAAGCTAAGAACTACTATAAAGTTTTACAAGAGCCTGGGATTTTGGGATTCTACAGGTTTTCCACATCAAATTGCCTGTTTTTATGCAATAGCAAAACACGGATTTGCCTTCTATGCACAACACAAGCACAATCTATAGAAGATAATCTTAAATTATGCACATCAGGCCTACAAAAACAGATAAGAAAACTGAAACGACAGATTATAGTAAAGTAAAATAGGCATAAAGCTCCTATAAGATGTATCGAATTAGTGATGAATACCAAAATCCAATAAAACTTACACATTGTCAAAGAGATAGGCCTCTCCATTCCTGGATTGGAAAGACTGAAATAAAAACAAAACCAAAGATCAGAAATTTTTGGTAATTTACAGCTAATCCTTATAACATTCACGTGGTTAGTAAATTAAATGTAATATAAGATCTTGAAAATCAGATTCGAAACACTTAGATTATTAAAATTTAACTTCCATGCTCATTACTTTTATCCCCAGATTGATCAGCAAAGAAGAAATGGACAATAGGTCCACCCCACCATCAGTTGTGTGGCTGATTCCTTATCAAAGCTTTCAACTTTTTCAAAGAAACATCGCATAAAAGCCAAAATCAAACCTGAAATGGTGATTGAACTTAACAAACAAAAATGGAGATATACAGCAAACAAGAAATGAAACAAAACCTTAGAAATGATATCTTCAGAGAGTGCAAGATCGGTTTTGCAGTGCTTGCAGCTATAAATGTATTCCCCATCAAGACTGGCCAAGAAAAGCCTCCCCATATCTTCCAATCCTTCGCCAACCACAAGGAGACAATGGCCGTGTACCCCCAAAAAAAAAAAACTTCTTTTTTATCTCCTTTTCTCTTCAAAACCAACGAAAACCTTTGAATCCATACATACCAAAGAAAACCCAGAAATCATAATCCAAGTTTAAGAATCAAAGATCAAAAAGATTGAAACTTTAAGAATCCAACACCAAATGAAACTGTTAGATAATGCGGATATATGAGTTGTAACAAAAAGTGACAATAAACAAGAGAGAGACCGTACCACCAGGGTTCTTCCAAAGATACCGGAATAGATAGAACAGTGGTGTTATAAGCAAACTCGATCCGTTAACTGTATATTTTTCATGGAGTTTAAATAAATAAATGTTCATTATTATATGATATCTCTATTCATTTACTCCAGTGATTAGTGAACGTGGTTAGTTACGAAGAGTTCGTGTTGGAGAGTGAAAACGGAAACCCTTAAAAGCTCTTCTTGTTTTGGTTTGGAAAATTATATCGATACAAAATTAGTTAAATATTAAATATAATTAAAAAATTAAAATAAATAAATAAATTTCTTTTATAAATTTTAATTTTGAAAATTTTAGTAGATTAATTAAATTAATCAATTTTTAATAACAAAAATTATTAAAATAAATTAAACTAAAAAATTAACAGGTTTAAAATTTTTACTTTAAAATTAACATTATTGTTTTTGCTTAAATTATCAAAATAATGTCATTTTGATCAATAACTTCTTTAACCCTTTGAGGTAAATTATTATCAAAATGATATCATTTTGCCTTAATCCACTCGGACTTGAGCCAGTCATCCTAAACTCAAACCCATTCATTGACTTTTGAACAGCTCAATCTGCCATGTCTAGTTCTGGGATTCTGAGTGTTCCAACTCTTTTCCAGTTAAACCAAGTATTCAGAACACTTCTGTTCTGCACCCTTATGGAGATATAACTAAAGCAGAAGAATGAAAGTAGAACTTAGAGTAAGATCAAATCACGCTGAGATTTGCAACGGCAGAATCCATATTTAATTTAGTAAGCTTGTCCAATGCTTTTCAAATTCTGTTATTCAGTTAGGCTAAGCTAATATGTAGAAGCACAAAAAAACAGTTGCAAAAAATCATCCCAAAAATTGTTTTTATCACAGGTTTGGCCTTTTGGGGGGCAAAATAGTTGCATCCCATAAATGAATGATGACAAAGTGACTCCAGAGAAACAGGAGATTCAAAGTTCAACTATAGTGAAGAAATTCTGTCTCCAGATACTCTTCTTTCAATCTCACCAATTCTTTGAGGAGGCCAGACAATGTGGGTTACCCTTCCATTGATTAAACCCAAAGGAATCTGCAGCAAATAGCTCCTTCGAGTTAGACAGAGAGTAAGAAATATCAACAAGGAAAACGGACATGTATGTTCCGGGGACTATTGAGCACGAGAACAAACATACCAGCCACCCATCAACTTTGTATCTTGAGGAAAACTGGAAGCTTTTATTTTATGACAAATGTTATAGCATCATTGCGTTCAAACCAAATCCTACAAAGACAAAGGAACTATTGCAGTAACTTACCGGACCAAAAGACCTAGAATCCATGCTAGAACTTGGATTATCTCCCTCAACCCAGCAATGCCCTATTGGGACCTTAATCACATCAGATGAATAAGGAGTTGCAACCCAGTCGCCAGGTAAGCCGATAATTCTCTTAATATATTTTTCCTTGTGATTACTCGGGGACCTACAAAAGCATGCAACCAAAGCAACATCAGATACAAGCACAACAAGAATCCTGCAGTAATATACACTCATGACATTGCATAATGACATTAAAGTGGGCAGATAGGATCTTCAAATTTCCAACTCAATCATGACATTGCATAATGACATTAAAGCGGGCAGATAGGATCTTCAAATTTCCAACCCTTCTGGAATTATTTCAGAATCAATCAACAATAAGACATATATATACTTGTATGAACTGGGAAAAGATAATCAAAAGCAAGACCTACCAAAAAACTACGACATCACCATGTGAGAACTTGTATTTCTCAAGGCAAAACTTCTCCACCAAAACATAGTCATCTGCAGCCAAAATGACAACCAAATGATCAAAGTCCACCATTGAGAAATACCACTTGGTCTTTACTCAGTATTACCACTAAACAAGCCTCCGTAAGTGTTGGTTCTAGGGTTAAATGTGGGAGACATGGAATTTCCCCGCACCGGAACAATGCTTCCAAATCGATCTCGAACAGTAATTCCTACAAGCCCAATTGTGAAGAACTTCTTTGTAGCGTTCCACCAGAAGTAGCGAGATGCCATTCTCCAGGCAAATGCATGTCAGGAAATGATTTACGATAAGCTGTACCACTCACCATTGCAAACACGTAAGACAATTACGACAAAAGGTTTAAGCATCATCAATAAAGTCACGTACACATGGCTTAAAATGTTCTTTTTGAATTTCTAAATTATAAATTATAACATAACCATTTATAATAAAGTGTAAGATGAAATTACCTATAAATTATACAAAAATATTTACATAAAATTAATGACATAAAACATTTTTAATATATATATATATATATATTTAAAAATTATCATATTTATTAAAAATGTGTAGCTATGATAATAGTTATACATGTAACTTTTAGTTATTGTTTATTTGTTTTACTTCTAGATATTATTGAATCTCCACAACTAACGAAATTATAAAACTTTTTTTATATCCGCATGTAAAAGAGTACAAAGTTTAAATTATTGTAATAATATTGTCTTTTCATATTATATCTATTATTAATAATCATTGTAAAATATTATATTTTTATTACACACATTAAAAGAAATTAATATCATGATTACTCTCAACGCATTTAAACTTTTTATATTTTATAATTCATATTTACACAAGCCTGAACTTAAGATGTGATCATTTTACCACTTGCATACCTACAGGGCGTACACGTGGATTCATGTCTCAATGTCGCTGCTAATGGGGGAACAAATCATCTGTTCCGTTTAGTCTGTATCCACTTTGTTCCATAAGCTTTCACCCATCCAATTTCTCTCTAGCCCATTTACTGGATGGATGAAAGCTCGTGGATCAGAGTGGAAACAAACTAAATAGAACAGACGATTTGATCTCGCTGATGGGAGCACTAGTGTATATATTCTATGGCTGGAAGCATAGCTCATTAATGAATGCAATCTATGCTCCTAATGCTTGCGCTGATGAGATCTACAGCACCTCACCTGAACATGTACAGTAAGTTTTGGAAAGAAGGTCCTTAGTTTCCTGTCCTTAATGAAGTCAGAGTAGCCAATGTGCAAATCTTGAGATTGATATCCATCTACCAACTGTAAAGTTTGTTCAGACCTAAACAATCGTAGGTTATAGAAACATGTAAATAACTTGTAGCTCAGAACATACTAAATCAATGATTTAGATACTACAACTGCTAGGAATGACGGTAGTCATCCCTCTTCCATGGAACACGGAGGGGCGCATTTCATCAAATAATATACATGCATTATTTCATATTCCCATTATTAAACATACAAAGTTCACAAATTATCCAAATCACTATCACCAAACAACAACAATCTCCAAACAATCAACCATTAATAATAAACCAAATTTGAGAAGAGAGATTACCTTATTAACAATAACACGTTGGTTAGTTAGTGGCGTCGGTGACTTCACGCTTGCGACGGCCGACGAGGGAGCTGGGGAAACATGTTAAAATTAATAAAATAAATTAAGCCTTGATTCTAGAATAATCTTGTATGTTCTAGCTACAAGTCTCTTGGTTTTTCCCACATGCATGAAATGTGAAGAGTCTAGTGGGATGTCCTAGATTTAATTTGAGTCTTTAGAAATTC